>CM057815.1:64286731-64434862 GCA_030067965.1 Latrodectus elegans
TAATTGTTCCGCTTTTAATCTGTCTAATTAAAATTTTAAAAGTTATTCATTACAAATTAAAGGGAATAACTATAATATCTATGCGAAATTGGGAAGTAGTTTGTTTTCTTTTTTTTTTCGGTCTTTTTTAAGTGAACTGTGAAAAATTGGTGTAAACAGAAACTAATCTTCAAACCTGGACCAATACATGAAAAAGAAAAATTTATTTCCAGAAAAGCAAAAATTTTCAGATGCCGTGAGTAGGACTCGAAACTATGTTATTGCATCCACAACTGGTACTAACCACTATACGAAAACGGTTCACATTGAGAAACACTTCTAAATATAAAACATCACAGATCATCTTCAAAATAATCAATTATACAAAAAACGTGGAGAGCATAAAATCTGGGTTGAACTGAATGAAAAATTATTGTCTTTTAGTAATGTAATATAGAGTAAGTATGAGATATTTTTCGCAATTGAAAAGTGATATTAAAATAAAGCAACTATTCCATTAGAATTACTATTGTATTCTGAACACATGATTTAAACTTTTTAAGTATATATGGAGAGGAAAAAATTCATGAGAACGATAAACTGAAACTTTAAATGCGTGTGCATATAATAGAAAATTCGAAAATATATACAAGCGTTGTGACCAGGATTCGAACTTAAGTTATTATGGCCACAAATGCAATGTCAAAAATAACCACTATACGATCATGGCTTGCTTTAAAAGAATCTTAAAAGAAAGATATTCTCAAATTCTTCTTTTAAAAGTTACATTTTTGGAGGAAGTTAAATGGAGCATATCGTAAAGCTTATCGCACAAAACAAGTTGTAGTTAAGAATCTCGTACATAGAGGGTAGCACTAAAAACTAAACACTCTCAAATGTGAAATATGGTTTCGAATTTCATATTGTGAAGCATAAATTAAAATTAGATAAAACGTTGAATTAATGACTTTGAGAAACGTTGTATAGAATAGAATTGTAGAAATAGATTTTTAATGCCAATATTATCCGTCATTATAATCAAATGTTACATTTTCTGACATACAGAAATAATTAAATTATTTTTAAAAAAATTCTTCATTTATTTCTAAATTTAACACAAAACTTAAAAAGCAGCAATTTTTTTAAATAATGAAATTCAAAAATACAATTTTATATTTCCTTTATTTTGTATAGCAGGAAATTATCTTTTTAATCAAACAAATTTTAAGAATTCTCCTTCACTCAGAAATCCAGGTATGTGGAATCCATAGATACCATTTATTAATTGAAGCAATAGATAAAATTCCCAGATTTATATGGATAAAATATGTATTTAAATTAAAGCCTGGGATTGAAGAGGTAAAATTTAAAGATGCAGTGTAAATTTCATCTAAACTTTATGTCCTGAAGAAAATGATGAATTTTATAACATACTTACTTACAAAAGACAGAACTTGAAAAAATAAATAACAATAAGTTTATAAACAGAAATTTTTACAACAATTTATTTTTAACTTTTAGTTTTACAGTTGACATTAAAACAGGACTTTGCACTTTTTGACCCAAATTCTAGAAATTTGAATCACAATACATGTCAAAGAACTGCCCAACCAGGATCTATCTCAACACAGATCTTAAAAGAACCCCTCTGAATGTATGTGTGTGTGTATGTGTGTGTATGTGTGTAAGTATGTGTGTGTGTGTATGTGTGTGTATGTGTGTGTGTATGTGTGTGTGTGTGTGTGTGTATGTGTGTGTGTGTATGTGTGTGTGTATGTATGTATGTGTATGTGGCAAAGTGTGTGTGTGTATGTGTGTGTATGTGTGTGGGCACAGACATGCATGTGTGTATGTAGTGTGTGTATGTGTGTATGTGTGTGTATGTGTGTATGTGTGTGTATGTGTGTGTATGTGTGTAGATGGTATGTGTGTGTATGTGTGTATATGTGTGTGTATGTGGTGTATGTGTGTAAGTATGTGTGTGTAGACATGTGTGTATATGTGTGTGTATGTGTAAAGTGTATGTGTGACAAAGACACAAAAGACAGACAGAAGACATGTGTGTATATGTGTGTGTGTATGTGTGTGTGTATGTGTACATGTGTGTATGTGTGTGTATGTGTGTGTGTATGACAAGTGTATGTGTGTGTATGTGTGGGTATATATGTGTGTATGTGTAGGTAGTATGTGTGTGTATGACAGTGTAGTATGTGTGTGTATGTATGTGTGTATGTGTGTGTGTGTAGACATGTGTGTGTGTGTATATGTGTGTGTGTGTGTATGTGTGTATGTGTGTGTGTGTATGGACAGGTGTGTGTGTATGTATGTGGACACGTGTGTATGTGTGTGTGTGCATGTATATGTGTGTGTATATGTGTGTATGTGTGTATGTGTGTGTGTATGTGTGTGTGTATGTGTGTGTGTATGTGTGTATGTGTGTGTGTATGTGTGGCAGTGTATGTGTGTGTATGTGATGTGTGTGTGTGTGCATGTGTGTGTGTGTATGTGTATGTGTGTGTGTGTGTATGTGTATGTGTGTGTGTGTGATTGACTCCGTTACTTTGCATGTACCACTTGTAGCGCAATCAATGATACAAGCAGTTGAATTAAATACGATTAAAACAAGGGAATACATTTTTTATATAATATACAAGATTATAATTACATTATTGTAATACATTATCCACGCGCTTTAAATCAGCACTATTTGTGCTGTAAATGGTTTTTTGGAAGAATGCAACTGTTTTAATTTGAAGACTAAGTTTGAAGATTGCGATTTCAAGACAGTATAGCTTTCTTTAATCGAATTTATATTAACTGTGAAAGCAGATATTCTATATGGATCGTACTTCAAGCTACTTCTGTAATAATTTAAATCAGATGAATATGGAATGGTGCATGACTATATTCTTGAGTGGTTAACACAGATAATGTTGGTGAATAATTTTAAGTTATTCACCAACAATTAATTTTACTTTATTCCAGATCTGGTCATATGAATGGTGTGTGACTATATTCTTGAGTGGATTATAGCACAGATAATATTGGTTGAATAATTTTAAGTTGAACAATAAATGGGATGTATGGGTGTGTCTATATAGCAGACAGGAACTGGGTAACTTTGATGAAACTTTCTGGAAAAATATTCAATCATTTACATAAGATGCAATTTGAAAATGAATGAGATATATGTTTTTTTTTTTTTTTTTTTTTTTTTTGTTCTTGCCTAATTTACGATATATTGCTGGCAGTTCTGGACAATACAATTGTGTTTATAAGCATACGTTTCTTGTACCTAATCCTGAAACTGGACTCTCGGATTCAGTTAGATAGTAATGCTGTTGCATCTGTGAGAATCTCTGTAATTTAGAACAAAGACACAAACCTGGATTCTGCAATTATATACATGAATTAAATCTAGACGAATCTGCAATTACAGATATGTGTGACATTGTAATTGCAGATTCAACCCACTAAATGTCAGAATTCCAATATACGAACTACAAAAATATGGAAGGATAGACACTTCTGCTTACATTTTAAATTATGCATTCAAACAAGTTCCAAGTGACATAATATTTACTAAGATTTTCATGTTTCATTTTCAGCAAATCTTTCACTACCACCAACAGCTTTGTATATAAACGCAAATAATATGTTAGGAATTTGCTAAATCAGATTTAAAAGTCAAAATGTGTATCTTTAGTGAAATTTGAAAATTTCAGAAAGCTTCTGTTATGAATACAGTGTAGTATGGTTCTTTAAGTAAACCAGCTGGGGTGATTTGGGCATTAAAAACAATGTGCTCAATATAAATTAACTGTTTTTAAAAGAGGGTCTAGAAAAAAAAAAAAAAAAATGAAAACTGACTTTATTTAATAAAATATTGTTTACTGATTTCCTATAGAATTAATCCTACAAATTATCTAAAGAACGCATCAAAATTGAAAATGATTAAACTCTAAAAGTCTTAGAAAATAGGTTTTCAAAAAAATATTTTATTTTATAGCAGCAAATTGGCTAAACAACAAAAATATGTGCTTGCAATCATGCAAATTTTTTTCAAAAGATTATTTTGGTTAAAAAATAAGAATTGTTTTATTTAAAACAAAACTCTAATAAAAAATTGGAATTAAAACTATTTCTGTTGTTGCAGAAGAACAATGTTAAGTAACATTGTTAAATGTAGAATAATATTATTACAGTATCAGAGAGCTCTCCTAAATTAATGTGGTCCAATTATATTTTGTAGAGGAATTTAAACTATTCCCTAAAAGATAATAATAATCATCACTATTGAAAAGTTATATTGAGGTACAAAAACCAACAGACTCATTAATAAGATACCCGAAACGTAATCTCTTCCCACAGAAGTAATCCGTTTTATGAATAAAAATTATGACCATTTTAAGTACAAAGTATAAAACATGTAGGACCATAAGAGCATGTTGAAACCCTCCATCAGAACTAATGTGTTCCAGTAAAACAGTGACCTGGAGAGCACAAATGATGACTAATAGATATTCTCAGTATTTAAAAAGTAATAAAGATTGGCAACACTATTAAATTAAAGATAATAGAGTATAGTACACAGCACATTATCCCATAACACTATCTTTCTAAACACAGAAAAATATGAGGGGAGAAGTGGATGCATTAGGATTATAATGAAATAGGAATATTAAAAATGTGTGTTAACATATGAGATCCCAACATTCAAATATAATATTTTTCAATGACTTTATTTGTTTTTCAAATTTTTATTAAAACAGAGATTTAGCTTTTAAGTTACGTCACATAAAATTAGCGGCATGGGGAAAACCTGGAATTCAAAATAATGAAATGTAGTGAGCTTGAAATAAGTAGAGTGGACTGATAATATAAACCAAAGAGTGACCTAAGAAGAAGATGAATCCAGTGGTTATTGCAGTTCCAGATGTTGGGAGAACACTTGTATATAAATAGCAGCCCGTTGTGGGGGCTGAGGAGGAGTACTTCGACCTACGTGTGGTGGTCGTGTTACTTCTCTTAATAAAATCCCGGAGCGGACAAGTCTAAGCGATGGGAAGAGAAGAATGAACGACCTTTAGCTCAAGATCACGGAGACTGACGCCAGGTCTCGAGCTTGAATACCTGGAGGCTCCAGTGCTCTTTGGAGAGTATCGTCGACATTACAGGATGACTTTCCGAAATTGTTTCCCGAATGCGAAATTTAGGAGTCTGGTTCCCAGTACCAGCGAGGAGTTTTTCTCCGACCGAATGTGCAGCGAACGTTCCAAAAAGAAAGGAATCCATCAGTTTCCCTGGAGCCTACTTCTTAAGACAGTTGTGATTAATTATCCTGTATATTTGTAAATAAATATTTCGTCAAGAATATTGAATTAAGTGAGCCTGATTCCTTAACTGTCCTTGCCTACCAATATTTCAGCCTACCCAGACAGAGTACACTTCAATACATAATCGCAGTACTCTAATGTAAATTTTAGTCCCAAATAAATATTTTTCCATGAATTTATTATTGAATAATTATTCTGTTTTTCTATATAATTTTTACTGGAAAACAGAAAGCTTAATTTCCCCAAAATTAACAACATAAAACGTGAAAGTTCAAAAGGAACTTTTGCCGTGACCAGGATTCAGAACCTGGGTTATTGCGGCCACAACGCAATGTACTAAATCCACTATACGATCACGGCTTACACAGAGAAAATTTTGAAGATAGATATTCTCAAATCCATAAAGAATTTACACATTTTCCTGCAGAAAGTAAACGGAGCATATATCGAATGACTTATCGAATAAAATAAGCTGTAGTTACGAATCCTTTAAATAGAGCAGCACTGAGAAGAACATCACTCATGCACACACAAGTATGAAGCTGGTTAGACTATCTAGTATTAAAATGAAGTATAAGTAAAAATAAAAATAGACTTGTATTCCCTAATTAAAAAAAAAAAAACATTATAGAAAATAGAATCATAGCAATGGCTTTTGATTACTAATATTAAAATTCATGTAATTAAATGTTACATTTTCTGAACACATGAAAATAATTAGATTGTAAGCAAATGCTAAATTTGATTTTAAAATGTCAATATAGGAAGTCTAAATGCTGGGATTTTAACAGTAGCATTTTAAAAATATAACGTTTTACTTAATTTCTTAAAATAGAAAAGTGTTATTTCTAACATAATAAATTTTAAGAAATCCTTACTGTTAATAACCAGTTATGTGGAATCAAAAGATGCTATTTAAAATATATTAAAGCAATAGATAAAATTCTAAATTTATTCAAATAAAAATTATCATTTAATTAAAGGGCATTTTGCAGCGGAAAATTTTAAAAAATATAACACGAAATTAAAGAAACGCATATTTTTTAACCTTAACTTTACGTCTTGGAGAAGACGTTGAATTTTGGACGAACTGAAAAAAAAGAGAAACTCGAGAGAATAGCTTGAAATAAAAACTTTTAACTGTGTGTATTACAAAAGGGTTGTCATTAAAATAATTAAAATGTTTGTTAAAAGAGAGAGAGAGAAGGCTCAGATTTAAGAGGAAAGTTAAATGCATATAAGAAAACAAGTATATATTTTTTTTTCACAAATTTCAGTTATTTTAATCATAACACCCGCTCATAAATCACCGAAATCAGGATTTATTACTGTCCTCGATATTAAAATGAACTTTACAGCATTTAGAGCTTTTCTCTGCCTTTTGGAAAATTTCGCCCAAAATTTACCATACCGGGATCTTTTTTTTTATCTGAAGAACAGATAAAATTAATATCTTCTATAACCAAATTCTTTAAAAAAACATACGATAATTGTTCGTAAAAATATGAAAAATTAAGCACGCAATAAACATAATAACATCTTCTATAAACAACAAATTCATTAAAAGAATGTATATAAAGCTGTTCAAAAAAATATTAACTATTAAAAATGAAATGCTTGTTAAAGCAACACAGTGTACTATTATTTCTTCTCAAGCAGGGAAAAATATCGAAAGTAAACAGTAACCAAAGCACATTTTAAAAATTAACAATTTAACTTGTGAATTTAATAAATCGTGAAAAATTTCTTTTAGAAACAACCCATAACTATAAATTTATTGCATAGAAGGCAGCATAAAGAAATTTGTGAATTTAATGCAACACCAAGGAACATAAAACAATCTCTTCGACTGAAAGAAAATATTACACATTTTTGGCAAAATTTCAAAAATAAAATATAAATAATTCATAACTATTATATGAGGAATTAAATTACAAGAATGTGGAATAGAATGTGAAATAAATAATAATCGGTATTCCACAACGAATATCAAATTGACCTTTTATTTTTAGATGAATTACAGAAATCCAGCCTATAACACGGTATATTAATTCCACCTTATAGGAAGGCATTTTGTACGAGCATTCTCGTAAAATGGGCTAATGTATCTCGTATAACGATTGTGTACAAAGATTAACGATTCAATTTTTTCGTTAAAAAGTTAAAATTTGATATCAAGGAAAAACTGTGAAATAAATTGTTAGTTTTATTAAAACCAAATTAAAAATATTTTAAATAAAAAAAATTATCCAAATGTAACATAAACAAATAGTTAATCTCAAATAAATATGATGATTCTAAAAATAGTTTTATTCTCTGTAGAAGATATCAGAAATAATGCCTTTTAATCGACGTCTTTTTTAACAAAATGTTCAAAAGTCATTAATATAATTCAATTTCCTTTTATAAGAATTCAATATTGCCACAATGTGCAAAAGTATGCGAAATTGATTGTGAATTGTACTAATCATTACAAATTTCATTTTTCAGAAATATAACGTCGTAAATCAATGTTGTTTGAGGGAAAACACGTGTTATATGGAATGAAATTGGAAAAGGACATGGAATCGGATACTATGAAAACGCGTTATAAGAATACCGTGTTATAGAGAGATTAGTATATTCAGATACTTGAATATACTAGATTAAGAGAAATGTGAAATAAATTTTCTGTAACACACGATTATAATACACTATTTTGAAACTGTTTGGTTCTCTATAATAGTGGGATTTGTTTTATGTGAAATATGAATCAGATGATCTTAACGTTTTCGAACCTACAATGGGTTGTCTTAGGAAGACGAACATCCATTCCATGAAATGTTAGTCTCTGTAATCTTTCTTTTCGGAATGAGCTTAAAAGGTAAAATTTGAAGAAAAATTTTGATAGATGGAATTGTAGAAGGTGTCTTTAAATTCAGTTTTTATGTAAGGGAGCAGCTCGGTTAGCAAGTGTCAAACGTCTCCTCATCTGAACACAAACAAAGTATGTGGTTGGATTTTTTAATTATATTACAGAGGAAATCACTTTAAGAACTGGTTTGGAGATAATTGAGTGAAATTGTGAATAATTTACTTGGTAAATCAGCCCAGTTTTATGTTGCTCCCATTGCACTTACCATAAGGCGTACTTGTAAATTAAATTCTATTAGGAGCGCAGATTTAAAGTGTCGCAAGGGAAGTATTTGAGCAAAAAGATCCGTTACATGTTCTTTTGCTCCTTGATATCCAAATATGTGACTTAGAAAGTATCTAGCTAAGTTGATTACTCACAATTTTTGATATTTGTTGAAGAAAATTCTTATTCCATTTATTAAATTTGATTTATATTACGGATGATGGGTAACCATTAAAAAGTGAAAAAGTTGTCACTTCAAATGTCCATACTCCTTTTCTTTTGCATGGTTAATGGCTTTCAAGGACGCCAGCACTTTAACTTGGAATACTGAATTGAATGATTGAAATTTGAAAAACAGCAACTTTCATTAACCGAATTTTTAACAATTATTAAAACAATTCCTCTTTATGAATTGTACTTTGAATCAATTATGTAATAAAATACATCAGATGGTTGTAATTCAAATGGTCAATGCAGATCATGCAAGTGAATATTTTTAAGTCAGACTGAGGGATGGTGTCTTAATATGTAGGAGCTTTGAAGAAACCTGCAGTAAAATTTCATCAGTGGCACTGGCTTATAGCGAGATACTACAATCTGTGGCATTGTAGTATCTCTGTATGAAGAGGGTGAAGTAGTGTTATGAACTGGAAAGTCGCACTTTTTCATGAATTGAGTGCAATTACAGAAACGTTGGAACCATAAGTTTTAAATCTTATTATACTGGTAGAGAGTAAATACAGTTTTTGATTTTCTTTTTAAATCCTTAATCTCTAGTTACTTTTGATCGCTATCTTTGAGACATTGGTATAACTTTTGTTACTAGGTGCCAGATGTAGAGAGGTAATGATAACTATTTATTTGTATACCAATATATTTCTTAAAACTTTCTTACATTTTAGATTATTTCCATTTAATGTTATCTATAAGTTACTTTTTTATAGATTTCCTATGTTTGTCAAGAATTAAATATAAACTGTTAAACTAATAAAAGATTTTAGTAAATTTAGTTTTTGATCTCTAGATATAGTTATTGAAGATATTTTGAATATGCTTAGAACTCTTTAAATCAATCAACGATTATTAAGGGATAGTAAGTGCAATTTCACTTAATAGATCAAGATTTTCACTATACTGCGGCAAAAATATGAAGAAATATGAGCTTTCTCGTATTTTATGAAATATACAAGCACGATAGCCAATAAGAAACATTTATCGGTAGAAAAATCTAGAAACGATTATTATCAAATTTGTCGTTTTACAAATTCTATAATAATAAGTTATATCTGGGCCTGACCAATGCAAAAATTTAAGGTAATGTTTTAATGTGAATAATTAAGTGACAAAATTAAAAACAACTGAAATGCGAGCAGATTTTATATATTTAGTTTTTAGTATTTCTCTCTAAATAAGAACATACTTGTGGTGCAGAGATATCTTACGATTTCTTGAGTGCTATTTAATTAACACCAAAATTGAAGGCTATAAATTATTAAAGGCTTCATTAAAAAAGTATTCTTTAGTAAACCAACCTATGCTAATAACTGAATAATAAATAAATATCAAGCATCTTCTTCTCATTCATAGCATTTTTATCAGAAAAATAAAGGATTATGTAAAATAAAAATAAAAACAAGCAAAAAATAATAATAGAATTATTTTATTCATACAAGACTGAATAAACTAATTAGGATAATATTATTATCGAATAAGCATGTTCAAGTTAATGAAATCTAGTTAAATAATGTGGGAACACAATAATTGCTTGAAATGTAATCTCGCTATTTAAGAACTATATTATTAAAAAATAAACTAATAGATTTGAAGAAACAAATTTTACAAATCATTTCATTCAATGCCTTTTCTGAGAATGAAATAGCTGTTAAAACAGCAGTAGTAAACTGAAACTTTTAAACGGGAAGCCTATATGCATAAGCAATTTAATATTGAGTTAAATTCAAGTATTTTCAAATGAAGATTTGTTCTTAGATATTTATTTATTTCCAATCACTTTATAACATTACATTAAAATTCAATATAAATGACATAATGTTAGCATAACTAAACGATGTAAAGGTACTTCATGCCGTGACCAGGATTCGTTACCTGGGTTATTGCAGCCACAACGCAATTTACTAACCACTATACGATCACGGCTCGAGTTGTGAAATACATCTGAATAGCAGACTTCAAAGATGATTTTCAAAAGAAAAGCACATTTTACCTAAAATTAATGAAGCGTATGGCATTACTTTGAGTACATAATCTGTAATTGCCGTTCTTACGTATAGATGGCAGCTCTTACTAAAATGTATGACTGTTCTTTCACAATAAATAAAAACTTAAAACGACTGAAGTGAAAAGCGATATATTAAAAATTAACAAGGGAAATATTTGACAAAGAGAAAAGTGGAATATAACTATGTGAAAATTTTCATGTAAGGAAAACTATTAATAGTGTGTTTTTAAATTAAATTAGTTTCAAAAAATTAGAAATACACATTGCTAAACTGAATATAGACTTCTTGGTACAAAATTTATCCACAATTTGATTTCGATTTAAATAAATAGTATCTATAAGAAAAGCTATTAATATTGTGCTGTTAAATTTGAAATAATTTTAGAAATAAATTATTATGTCAATTGATTGCTAATAAAAACTGAAATTAGATCAACTGAAGATACAGAATTTTTATTTTAAATAACGAGATTAAAAATTTTGCCATTAATATTAAAAGTAGTTTCATTTGCTTAACAAAACCATTTAATGTATCTACGAAAATTAACTTCAAAATTTATGATTCTTAATATTTATTTCTCAAAGTATAAATAATTACTTTTATAATTAAAATTAATTCGGTAGAATGGCAGCATCAATTAAAGCCACATTATGTTAAATTCATAGTAACAATACGTTGAGAATCCCAAATAGCTGAATGTTAAATTTATATGTTTCACGTATAATTTTTAAAAAATGCGCAAAATGGAAGAATTAATAAATGAGTTTCAAGAAGAAAGAGGGAATTTATACATAAATTTAGGTATTAAATTGCATTTATTCCCTATTCGATATTTAGGCAAATGTTCATATTATATTATAGTGCAAAACACAAAAATATTTTAATTAACTAAATGAAGAATAGACTTTAACATTTCGATTTCTTCACAAAATTGTTTTAAGCAATATGTGATAGAAGAAACTTTTAAATTCTTATGCTTCACAAGCAAAATTTACACTATTTTGAAAATCCTAATATGATAACTAAAATTCTAAGAATGCAATCAAGTCTCTCAGGTTTTATAACACTTTTCTCCTTACCTTATTCTGATTTGCAAATACAATTGAATCAAGAATTTGAATCTATTTACGAATATTTTTGAAGCTTCCTCAACACTGATGATATTTTATTGATCTAACTGCACTTCCAATTCAGTTTGCAAATAACAATATCATATTTTAGGTTTTAAATGCGTGATAATCATTCATTGATATAAAAAAAATGCTTTAACATATAACACTCTAATAATGTTCCTTCCGAAATTTTTTCTCTTTATTTCTGTCTTCAAATTCTAAGCAAATAAAACTGTATAATACATACGTGTAAGAGAATTTAAATATAAAAGAACTCATAGAAAACCCAGTATCACTTACAGCCCAAGAGGACCTCAAGATGCACCGCATTACGAAGAGGCTTAGACTTTACAAATCTCTGAAGGTATGATGGTGATTCCACGAATATAAAGCTTTAATGCCAAATCTCCAAGAATGTGATCTGGAGAAAATCTTTTCTGAAAAACCTGTTCTGTATGTAATTATCCCTTTATATTTTTTGATAAATTAAGCCCCAAAGCATATTATTTAAGTAATTTAAAAAGTTTAATGACCGAGGATTTTCAAATCCAATGCAAATTCTCTAAAATCAGACGAAGGATACTAAAGCCATCCAGAGATAAATTTTGACAAACAGTAGTTAAGTAACCTTGATTCAAATGTCCTATTCCTTCAGAATTCACAATTAAGATAATTAAGAGTAGGTAATTAGATAGAACGCTTACAAATGTCTGTTTGTCATACTTGTCTTTGATATTATCAAGTCTCTCATGTCCTGCCAGCTGCACAATCCACATACCGTTATAGGGAATTCTTGAAAATGAAATTATCCAGTTTGTTCATTGTGGTCAAGAGATTCATGAAATTACTCTATACTCTGATATATCCGTCGTCCCATGCAATAAAAAAGTTACATATTGGGAAATTGATTCCAAATATTGACGGTATATGGATGATGCTGACAGAAATAGGCAAAGCTTAAGATTTTGTGTTATGCAGTCAACGACAATAAACCGGCGATTTTTGTTTCCGAAATGATATATAAACGATGGTTCGTTGAATACTTCACATGATGACACTTGTTGAAATCCGCAGTTATTTGATCAATTATTTCACTGGTTAGTTTATGCTTCCTTTCAAGATATTTTTAGTCATCCTATTCCTGATATTCGATGTTTTAGCGAATAATCTTAGCTGTGAACACAAAGAATCGGAAGTGAAAATCCAAATTCCATGACTACTTCGAAGAAGAACAATTCCAATTCCTTCCGTTTATAACAACAATAATTAATTTGTTTAACCAACATTTTTGATATATAAGTGCTGTCTGCGCGTATATAACAAAAATGTTTGTTTAACGATAAAGGTTTGTTAAACTTTGTACATGTTATAAATACCATGCTCTACATAAATGTTGGGGAATACATGAAATTTAGTGAAACACGTGGTACATTCATCTATAAATATTATTTAGATTACTTAAGAAAATATATCATATTTTGTCATAAATTTTAAGATGGCATAATGGAAATTACCATGTAATGTCAAAAATGTTTTTATTAAATTTTAAGTTGAATGGTTATATAAGGATGTAACACAAATTCGACCACCTAAGCCATCTCTAATTATTTTATTAGTAAATTTTCGCTCTAAAAGTAGTATTTAGAAAACGGGATAATTGTTCCGCTTTTAATCTGTCTAATTAAAATTTTAAAAGTACATTCGCTACAAATTAAGGGGAATAACCAAAATATCTTGCAAAATTGTGAAGTAGTTTGTTTCTTTTTCGGTGTTTTTTTAAGTGAACTGAAAAATTGGTGTAAACAGAAACTAATCTTCAAACCTGACCAATACATGAAATAAGAAAATTTTATTTCATAAAAATAAAAATTTTTAGTTGCCGTGACCAGGATTCGAACCTGGTTTATTGCATCCACAACGCTATGTACTAACCACTACATGATCACGGCTCACGTTGAGAAACACTTCTAAATATAAAACATCACAGATCATCTTCAAAAATGATACATTTTACCTATAAATAATTGAGCATATCAAATTATTTAAAAAAATCACATGTAAAAAATTGCCGATCTCATCCATAGATGGCAACTCTTACTAAAATGTGAACTACACTTACAATACGTTATATTAACATATTAAGAAATAACATATTAAAATTTAATATGAAGGAGAAAACACATTTAATAAACCGAAAAAGGGGGAAATAATAAAGGGAAGCATTTCATACAAGCAATGTTATTAGTAGTGATCTTATTACGTTAAATTATTTTCAGGGAATGTGAAGTACAACTTACCAAAATGAATATAAACTTCTTGAAACAAAATTGGTAAAAACGTTTGATCTGGATTTAAAAATTTAGTATTATTTGGATGGGTCTTAGGGCGCATGGTGCAAAAATGGACATGCTGTGCCAACAAACATATTTTTGTTATTTCATTTTTTTATTTTTTCCATTTTGTTCTTATTATTAAAAAAGAATTTTATTTTTTTTATTTTTGATGATAAGACACAAACATTAAAACTTTAAAAAACAAAAATAAGTGTATATATAATTTTGAAATCTATTGATAAAAGGTTAAAAAAAGAAATATCATAATATAATTTTAAAATTTAAATTAGAACTTAAATATAATTTAAAAACCTATTGCTCTTAAAAAAACAAATAGGTTTCTAAGGGTTGGATCCCCTATTAAATCAAATAAAACCATAAAATCAGTATTAAAAAAGTTAAAACGTTGTTAGTTAAATTCAGAACATGAAATTTAAATAATATAAACAGTAAAAGGTTCATCACACGTTTCACACCATGGATTTAGTTCACTTAAAAAAATGTCTGTTTGTGAAGTGTGTGTGTCCGATATGAAGGCGAGTTAATCTAACACCAGCACTTCCTAACGTTAAAACTGATAATGAGGTGAGGATGAGAAGATGGTATTACACTTGTTGCCGACCTGCAATTTCCAGGATTCCTACCAAAGACCATACATATTAAACTTTTTATAACCTTTCTCACATCTGAGAAAGGAACCGATGCTAAAACTGGATCTGGTGCAACCTTTGCCGTTGAATCTGCTCTCTCATTTCCTTCAAAATCCACGTGTTTTTGGTATCCAACAAGATACAATTTTTCCCTTGCCAGCAAGGGGAATCTAGTCTTTGAAAATTTTTGGACACATTTAAAAATATAGTATTGATGTTTATTAAGATGGATATATGTAATATTATATTAATTGTAAAGATTCAATTAGTCAATAGAATTAAATGATAATTGAAAATGTAAAATGAATATATTTTTAATTAGATTTTAGTGAACAAAATCGATAATACGTGAAGTCATTGATACAATATCAATATAATACAGACTACTTTTATACGATTTGATATCTATGCACGATACAGAAACATATCTTGTTTAATATATGTTTTATTATTTAAGGAAAATTTCTTTTGCACTAAGAACTATCTATAACATTTACGATTAGTATAATGACTGACTCATAATTATGTTCTCTAACTACCTTTTATATCTAAATTAAATAATTAAGAATAACCTGATTAAAAATTTTGATGAGGAAAATAAATTGATGACTTTTTCCTCATTAAGCTATACTTTATAAGAACTTCTTTTTTATGCTATTAAAGGTACATTATCTTCTTGGGCATTCATTTGGAATACAAGGGACGACTAAAGTCAAAAGAACTAAAAATATAATACACCTTCTTTAAAAAAAGGTTTTATGTGAGAGCAAATTGTACTAAATAACAGAGTAATAACTTAAATTGAAACATCATTCTCTCATTAGAAATACTTTTATTTTAAATATTAAGAATAATTTTTAAAGTAAAATTAAATTAGTACTAAATAAACTTGGAATTAAAATTATTTTTGGTGTAACAGAAACAATGTTAAGTAATATTTAAATAAAAATAATATTATTACTGAATAAGCATTCTCAAACTAATGTGTTCCTGGTATATTTTCAAGAATTAAATCATTTTCTAAAATATATTAAAGGTATTCTCTCTATTTCAAAAGTAATTTTGAAAAACAGCAACTATTGCAATTAATAATGGACATTAAACGCCTCATTTAAAGACACTTCTAATTATATAAAAACGTGAGAGCATAAAAGCTGTCAGAACTGAATGAAAATTATTGTCTTTTAGTAAAGTAATATAGAGTAAGTAGGAGATATTCCCCGCAATTGAAAATTGATATTAAAATAGCAACTATTCCATTAGAATTAATATTGTATTCTGAACACATGATTTAAACTTTTTTAAGTATATATGGAGAGGAAAAATTCATAGAACGATAAACTGAAACTTTAAATGCAAAATGTATATAACAGAAAATTCGAAAAAATACATATGCCGTGACCAGGATTCGAACCTGGGTTATTGCGGCCACAACGCAATGTACTAACCACTATACGATCACGGCTTGCTTTAAAAGAATCTTAAAAGAAAGATATTCTCAAATTTTTTTTAAAAGTTACATTTTTGGAGGAAGTTAAGTGGAGCATATCGTAAAGCTTATCGCACAAAACAAGTTGTAGTTAAGAATCCCGTACATAGAGGGCAGCACTAAAAAACTAAACACTCTCAAATGTGAACATGGTTTCGAATTTCATTTTGTGAAGCATAAATTAAAATTAGATAAAACGTTGAATTAATGACTTTGAGAAACGTTGCATAGAATAGAATTGTAGAAATAGCTTTTTAATGCCAATATTATCCGTCATTATAATCAAATGTTACATTTTCTGACATACAGAAATAATTAAATTATTTTTAAAAAAATTCTATATTTATTACTAAATTCCAACACAAAAACTTAAAAAGCAGCAATTTTTTTTAATACGAAATTTTTAAAAATACAATTTTATATTTCCTTTATTTTGTATTTCAGGAAATTATCTTTTTAATCAAACAAATTTAAAAAAGTCTCCTTCACTCGAAATCCAGGTATATGGAATCCAAAGATACTAATTATTAATTGAAGCAATAGATAAAATTCTAGATTCATATGGATAAAATATGTATTTACATTAAAGCTCAGATTGAAGAGGTAAATTTTAAAGATGCAAAAGAAAATTTCATCTAAACTTTATGTCCTGGATAAAATGTTGAATTTTATAACATACTTACGCAAAAGAGAAATTCGAAAAAAATAAATAAATAAATAAGTTTATAAATAAAATTCTTACAACAATTTATTTTAACTTTTAGTTTTACAGTTGACATTAAAACAGGACTTGTACTTTTTTGACCAAATTCTAGAAATTTGAATCATATTACATGCCAAAGAATTGCCCAAATTATGATTTATCTCTGCCACAGATATTAAAATAACCTTCAATGTGTGTGTGTGTGTGTTATAGATATCACAGCATGTACCACTTGTATGCAATCAATGATACAGCAGTTGAATTAAATACGATTAAAACAAGGGAATACATTTTTTATATAATATACAAGATTATAATACATTATTGTAATACATTCACGTGCTTTTAATACATTTGTGCGGTAAATGGTTTTAGAGAATGCAAGTGTTTTAACTTGGAAGACTAAGTTTGAAGATTGCGATTTCAAGACAGTATAGGTTTCTTTAATCAAATTTATATTAACTGTGAAAGCAGATATTCTATATGGATCGTACTTTGAGCTACTTCTGTAATAATTTACATCAGATGAATATGAATGGTGTGACTATATTCTTGAGTGGTTAACACAGATAATGTTGGTGAATAATTTTAAGTTGAACACATGGATGCATGGTGTCTATATATACATGTGCTTTGATGAAACTTTCGGAAAATATTCAATCATTTAATAAGATGCGATTTTAAAAATGAACAAGATATATGTTTTTTTTTTTTTTTTTTTTGTTCTTGCTTTAATTTACGATATATTGCTGGCAGTTCTGACAATACAATTGTGTTTATAAGCATACTTTCTTGTTCCTAATCCTGAACTGGACTCTGATAGTTAGATAGTAAATGTTGCATGAGAATCTCTGTAATTTAGAACAAGACACAAACCTGATTCTGCAATTATATACATGAATTAAATTAGACTAATATGCAATTACAATATGGTATTGTAATTGCAGATTCAACCCACTAAATTCAGAATTCCATTATACTAATACAAAAATATGGAAAGATAAATGCTTCTGCTTATATTTTAAGTTATATTCAAACAAGTTCCAAGTAACATAATATTAATAAATTTTCATTTCATTTTCAAAATCTTTCCACCCTTTGTATATAAGCTCAAATATGTTAGGGGATTTGCTAATCAAGTGTAAAGTCAAAATGTGTATCTTTATGAAATTTGAAAATTTCAGAAAGCCTGTTATAATACAGTGTAGTATGTCTTTAGTAAACTTTGGGTGATTGCATTAAAAACAATGTGCTCAATATAAATTAACTGTTTTTTAAAATAGGGTCTAGAAAAATGAAAACTGACTTTATTTAATAAAATATTGTTTATGATTTCCTATGAATTATCCTACAAATTATCTAAAGAACGCTCAAAATGAAAATGATTAAACTCTAAAAAGTCTTAGAAAAATAGGTTTTCAAAAAAATATTTTATTTTGCAGCAAATTGGCTAAACAACAAAAATATTGCTTGCAATCATAAATCCTTTTTTCAAAAGATTATTTTGGTTAAAAAAATAAGAATTGTTTTAATTAAAACAAAACTCTAATAAAAAATTGGAATTAAAACTATTTCTGTTGTTGCAGAAGCAATGTTAAGTAACATTTAAATTAGAATAATATTATTACAGTATCAGAGAGCTCTCCAAATTAATGTGGTCCAATTATATTTTGTGAGAATTTAAACTATTCCCTAAAAGATAATAATCTCACTATTGAAAAGTTATATTGAGCAAAATAACGACTATTAATAAGATACCCGAAACGTCTCTTTAAAGTAACCGTTTTACGAATAAAAATTATGACCATTTTAAGTATAAATAAACATGAGACCGTAAGAGCTGTTGAAACCTCCATCAGAACTAATGTGTTCCAGTAAAACAACCGGAGAGCACAAATGATGACTAATAGATATTCTCAGTATTTAAAAAGTAATAAATATTGCAACTATTAAATTAAAGATAATAGAGTATATACAGCACATATCCCATAACACTTCTTCTAAACACAGTAAAATATGAGGGGAGATTATAGTGCATTAGGATTATAATGAACTAGAATATTAAAAATGTGTGTTAACATATGAGATCAACATTCAAATATAATATTTTTCAATGACTTTATTTGTTTTTCAAATTTTTATTAAAACAGAGATTGCTTAAGTTACGTCAAAAAATTAGCGGCATAAAACCTGGAATTCAAAAATAATGAATGTAGTGACTTAAAATAAGTGGAGTGACCGATAATATAAACCAAAGAGTGACCTAAGAAGAGGAATACAGTGGTTATTGCAGTTCCAGATGTTGGGAGAACACTTGTATATAAATAGCAGCCCGTTGTGGGGGCTGAGGAGGAGTACTTCGACCTACGTGTGGTGGTCGTGTTACTTCTCTTAATAAAATCCCGGAGCGGACAAGTCTAAGCGACGGGAAGAGAAGAATGAACGACCTTTAGCTCAAGATCACGGAGACTGACGCCAGGTCTCGAGCTTGAATACCTGGAGGCTCCAGTGCTCTTTGGAGAGTATCTTTGACATTACAGGATGACTTTCCGAAATTGTTTCCCGAATGCGAAATTTAGGAGTCTGGTTCCCAGTACCAACGAAGAGTTTTTCTCCGACCGAATGTGCAGCGAACGTTCCAAAAAGAAAGGAATCCATCAGTTTCCCTGGAGCCTACTTCTTAAGACAGTTGTGATTAATTATCCTGTATATTTGTAAATAAATATTTCGTCAAGAATATTGAATTAAGTGAGCCTGATTCCTTAACTGTCCTTGCCTACCAATATTTCAGCCTACCCAGACAGAGTACGCTACAATACATAATCGCAGTACTCTAATGTAAATTTTAGTCACAAATAAATATTTTTCCATGAATTTATTATTGAATAATTATTCTGTTTTTCTATATAATTTTTACTGGAAAACAGACTGCTTAATTTCCCCAAAAATTAACAACATAAAATGTGAAAGTTCAAAAGAAAGTTTTGCCGTGACCAGGATTCGAACCTGGGTTATTGCGGCCACAACGCAATGTACTAACCACTATACGATCACGGCTTACACAGAGATAATTTTTGAAGATAGATATTCTCAAATCCCATAAAGAATTTACATTTTCCTGCAGAAAGTAAACGGAGCATATCGAATGACTTATCGAATAAAATAAGCTGTAGTTACGAATCCTTTAAGTAGAGAGCAGCACTGAGAAGAGCATCACTCATGCACACACAAGTATGAAGCTGGTTAGATTATCTAGTATGAAAATGAAGTATAAGTAAAAATAAAAAGAGACATTGTATTCCCTAATTAAAAAAAAACATTATAGAAAATAGAATCATAGCAATGGCTTTTGATTACTAATATTAAAATTCATGTAATTAAATGTTACATTTTCTGAACACATGGAAATAATTAGATTGTAAGGAAATGCTAAATTTGATTTTAAAATGTCAATATAGGAAGTCTAAATGCTGGGATTTTAACAGTAGCATTTTAAAAGTATAACGTTTTACTTAATTTCTTAAAATAGAAAAGTGTTATTTCTAACATAATAAATTTTAAGAAATCCTTACTGTTAATAACCAGTTATGTGGAATCAAAAGATGCTATTTAAAATATATTAAAGCAACAGATAAAATTCTAGATTTATTCAAATATAAAAATTCCCATTTAATTCAAGTGCATGTTGCAGCGGAAAATTTTAAAAAATATAACACGAAATTTAAGAAACGCATATTTTTTAACCTTAACTTTATATATTGGAAAAGACGTTGAATTTTTGTCGAACTGAAGAAAACGAGAAACTCGATAGAAAAGCTTAGAAATAAAAACTTTAAACTGTGTGTATTATAAATGGGTTGTCATTAAAATATTTTAAATGTTTCTATTAAAGAGAGAGAGAGAGAGAGAAGGCTCAGATTTAAGTGGAAAGTTAAATGCATATAAGAAAACAAGTATATATCTTTTTTTTTCACAAATTTCAGTTATTTTAATCATAACACCCGCATATAAATCTTCGAAATAAGGATTTATTACTGTCCTCGATATTAAAATGAACTTTACAGCATTTAGAGCTTTTCTCAGCCTTTTGGAAAATTTCGCCCAAAATTTACCATACCGGGATCTTTTTTTTTATCTGAAGAACAGATAAAAATAATATCTTCTATAACCAAATTCTTTAAAAAAAACATACCATAATTGTTCGTAAAAATATGAACAAATAAGCACGCAATAAACATAATAACATCTTCTATAAACAAATTCATTAAAAGTATGTATATATAGCTGTTCAAAAAATATTAACTATTAAAAATGAAACGCTTGTTAAAGCAACACAGTGTACTATTATTTCTTCTCAAGCAGGGAAAAATATCGAAAGTAAACAGTAACCAAACACACTTTAAAAATTAACAATTTAACTTGTGAATTTAATAAATCGTGAAAAATTTCTTTAAGAAACAACCCATAATTATAAATTTGTTGCATAGAAGGCAGCATAAAGAGTTTTAGATGAATTGACCTTTTATTTTTAGGTGAATTACAGAAATCCAGCCTATAACACGGTATATTAATTCCACGTTATAGGAAGACATTTTGTACGAGCATTCTCGTAAAATGGGCTAGTGTATCGCGTATAACGTATTGTGTCTAAAGGATTAACGTTTAATTTTCTTTTTTCGTTAAAAAAGTTAAAATTGGATATTAAGGAAAAACTGTGAAATGAATTGTTAGTTTTATTAAAACCAAATTAAAAATATTTTAAATAAAAAAAATTATCCAAATGTAACATAAACAAATAGTTAATCTCAAATAAATATGATGATTCTAAAAATAGTTTTATTCTCTGTAGAAGATATCAGAAATAATGCCTTTTAATCGACGTCTTTTTTAACAAAATGTTCAAAAGTCATTAATATAATTCAATTTCCTTTTATAAGAATTCAATATTGCCACAATGTGCGAAAGTATACGAAATTGATTGTGAATTGTACTAATCATTACAAATTTCATTTTGCAGAAATATAACGTGGTAAATCAATGTTGTTTGAGGGAAAACACGTGTTATACGGAATGAAATTGGAAAAGGACATGGAATCGGATACTATGAAAACGCGTTATAAGAATACCGTGTTATAGAGAGATTAATATATTCAGATACTTGAATATACTAGATTAAGAGAAATGTGAAATAAATTTTCCATAACACACGATTATAATACACTATTTTGAAACTGTTTGGTTCTCTATAATAGTGGGATTTGTTTTATGTGAAATATGAATCAGATGATCTTAACTTTTTCAAATCTACCATAGATTGTCTTAGAAAGACAAACATCCATTCCATGAAATGTTAGTCTCTATAATCTTTCTTTTCAGAATGAACTTAAAAGGTAAAATTTTAAGAACAATTTTGATTGATGGAATTGTAGAAGATTTCTTTAAATTAAGTTTTTATGTATGGGAGCAGTTCAGTTAGCAAGTGCCAAACTTCTCCTCATCTAAACACAAACAAAGTATGTAGTTGGATTTTTTAATTATATTACAGAGTAAATCAATTTAAGAATTGGTTTGGAGATAATTGAGTGAAATTGTGAATAATCTATTTGATAAATCAGCCCAGTTCTATAGTGCTCCCATTGCCCTTACCATAAGGCGTACTTGTTACTTAAATTCTATTAGGAGCGCAGATTTTAAGTGTGGCAAGGGAAGTATTTGAGCATCTGAATCTGTTACAGGTTCTTTTGCTCCTTGATATCCAAGTATGTGACTTACAGAATGTATCTAGTTAAGTTCAATTCTCACAATTTTTTGATATTTGTTGAAGAAAATTCTTATATTCCATTTATTAAATTTAATTTATATTGCGGATGATGGTTAACCTTTAAAAGTGATAAGTTGTCACCTCAAATGTCCATACTCCTTTCCTTTTGCATGGTTAATAGCTTTCAAGGACGCCAGCACTTTAACTTGGAATACAGAATTGAAAGATTGAAATTTGAACGACAATAACTTTCATTAATCGAATATTTAACAATTATTAAAGCAATTCCTCTTTATGAATTGTACTTTGAATCAATTATATCTAATAAAATACATCAGATGGTTGTAATTTAAATGGTCAACGCAAGTCATACAAGTGACTATTTTTAAGCCAGACTGAGGGATGGTGTCTTTATACGTAGGAGCTTTGAAGAAACCTGCAGTAAAATTTCACCAGTGGCACTGGCTTATAGCGAGATACTACAATCTGTGGCATTGTAGTATCTCTGTATGAAGAGAGGGTGAAGTAGTGTTATGAGCTGGAAAGTCGCACTTTTTTTCATGAATTGAGTGCAATTACCCGAAACGTGGAACCATAAGTTTTAAATCTTATTGTACTGGTGAGGTAAATACAGTTTTTGATTTTCTTTTTAAATCCTTAATCTCTAGTTATTTTTGATCGCTATCTTTGAGACATTGGTATAACTTTTGTTACTAGGTGCCAGATGTAGAGAGGTAATGATAACTATTTATTTGTATACCAATATTTCTTAAAACTCTCTTACATTTTAGATTATTTCCATTTAATGGTATCTATAAGTTACTTTTTTATAGATTTCCTATGTTTGTCGAGAATTAAATAAAAACTGTTAAACTAATAAAATATTTATTAAATTTAATTTTTGATCTCTAGATATAGTTATTGAAGATATTTTGAATATGCTTAGAGCTCTTTAAATCAATCAACGATTATTAAGGGATAGTAAGTGCAATTTCACTTAATAGATCAAGATTTTCACTATATTGCGGCAAAAATATGAAGAAATATGAGCTTTCTCGTATTTTATGAAATATACAAGCACGATAGCCAATAAGAAACATTTATCGGTAGAAAAGTCTAGAAACGTATTATTATCAAATTTGTCGTTTAACAAATTCTATAATAATAAGTTATATCTGGGCCTGACCAATGCAAAAATTTAAGGTAATGTTTTTTTAATGTGAATAATTAAGTGACAAAATTAAAAACAACTGAAAGGCGAGCAGATTTTTTATATTTAGTTTTTAGTATTTCTCTCTAAATAAGAACATACTTGTGGTGAAGCAAGTATGTTTGGATAGAACATACTTGCATATATATATGTATATATATATATACGATTTCTTGAGTGCTATTTAATTGACACCAAAATTGGAGGCTATAAATTATTAAAAGGCTTCATTAAAAAAAGTATTTTTTAGTAAACCAACCTATGCTAATAACTGAATAATAAATAAATATCAAGCATCTTCTTCTCATTCATGGCATTTTTATCAGAAAAATAAAGGATTATGTAAAATAAAAATAAAAACAATTAATAAATAATAATAGAATTATTTTATTGAAACAAGGTTGAGTAAACTAATTAGGATAATATTGTTATCGAATAAGCATGTCCAAGTTAATGAAATCTAGTTAAATATTGTGGGAGCACAATAATTGCTTGAAATGTAATCTCGCTATTTAAGAAATATTACTTAAACAATAAACTATTGAATTTAAAGAAACAAATTTTACAAATCATTTCATTCAATGCCTTTTCTGAGAATGAAATAGCTGTTAAAACAGCAGCAGTAAACTGAAACTTTTATACGGGAAGCGTATATGCATAAGCAATTTAATATTGAGTTATAACTAAGTATTTTTTAATGAATTTGTTCTTAAATATTTATTTATTTCCAATTATTTTTTTTAATATTACATTAAAATGCAATATAAATGACATAATATTAGTATAACTAAAAGTTTAAAAGTACCTCATGACGTGACCAGGATTCGAACCTGGGTTATTGCGGCCACAACGCAATGTACTAACACTATAGGATCACGGCTCGCAAAGTAAACAGCTTCCGAGTTACAAACTTCTCAGAATATTTTCAGAAATGACACTTTTTACTCAAAGTTAATGGAGCATCTCAAATTCTTTTAAAAAAACAATCTGTGTTCGTATAATTGTAATATCTTATATAAAACATATGCTTCATTGTTTGTGAAAAACTTTTTTTGTATTAAGAACTATACTCATTAGAATTATTATATATTAATGAGCGATATATATATATTTATTAATGACATCATATTTGAATTATAATAAAATGCTTAACTTTTTGATAAAAAAAATTTTGAATAAAATTTAAACTGAGGAAATCATTTTTTAGTTAAGAAATTTTCTATTTTGTATTTATTACGATAAAAAACATTAGTTGTCATTTGCATGTTCGGACATTATTAGTACGACTATAATACGTATCAGTACGACACTGTATGTGAATTTTAAAATAAAACTATCTGATCAGAAAAGAAAAATAATTCCATTTTCAAGATTCTATACCATTTATTCGACAATAATTTGGTGCGGATTTCATCAAAATACATCGACAACATACTTTTAAAATAATTTATATGGTGATTGATACAGTTATTTCTATTAAAATGATAATCGTATAGAATTTTTCATTCAAATTATTAATAAAAATAATTCTTTAATTTATTCTAGCTATTTTTTATATGCTATATTTTGTATTTTGTCCTGTACTCAGTATACTGTTAGGGTATTTTGATATGGATACATATACGTAACTCGAAATATACTTGCATAGTACAGGCCACTTATACCTAGATTTCATTTCGTCTGTGATTTCGTTTAACTTTCATACTGCAGAAAATGTTTGAAAAGATGGATTATATTATGCATACCTACCAAAGCATTTAATCAAAGAATGAAGCATAAAATTGTAAATTTCAATGAAATGTTAATAATTAAATTTTTAATCCGTTCATTCAGCAAAAAAAGAGTGTCGATGATCTTTCTTTAATCATAGGAGGGGGGAGGAATATTCAATTTTTTGAGATCTAACTTTTTTAAATATTTTTTGTGGCTACATAAATGCTTAAGGCGAAATTCAGCAAGCTGATTCAAAAAATACTGAGTCTGAGGAAAATACCCAAAGCAAAAATTTTAAGCTATAATCCTTTCTATGATTGTGAAGTTGTTATTGTTGTGGTTGCATATCTCCAGTATTTAGCAACGCTAAAAATCAGGTTTATGTAATTCATCACTCTAAGAAAAGCTATAACTAAAATTAAATTTGAAAAGTTCAATTCTGAAAAGCAACAGACTATCTGGAATATGGTCAGGAATAGTCTGATATTCAGCGCACTTCAAACAAGCTGGGTGAAATTTTTTCCATAAGAATCAGACATAGATATCTAGTGTCCTGGTGATGGTCATCTGGTCCTGCCTACAAAACATGATTCATAACACATCCCAAGGATACTTTTCTGGTCCTACGGACAGCCTCACCGTGGCGAGGGGGTGTCCCTGCGCGGAATAGTCAAAATACATCATCACTGCTCCTGGTAGGGTCACCCATGACGTGAAGACAATTTCATTTCGCCCAGATAAACTCTGGGGCGTAAGAGCCAACCACTAAGGATTAATGCCGTCCCACCCTAAGTTGTTCCGTAGATGAGGTCGTTTAGGATAATAGCCCTTAAGACAAGGAACAAAAGGACAAGAACTAAAAGATCGTACAATTGGTGACTCGGAAAGCAACTGGTAAATTTGAAAGAATGTCTGGCTATAGTCTAACAAAAGATAAATCTATTGTGACTCTCTCTGATAGGAAAAGGGGGGGGGCTACTTGGCCTTTATTAAAGAAGAAAATACAATGTAAGAATAAATATAATACAAGATAACAATAAAAACTAAGTACAATTCTGTAGATTTATATACAATTAAAAGACATTGGTGATTAATTAATTAAATATTAATAATCTTGCAGGTGACGTTGAATTTCCGCTAGGGGGATTTCCCTAAATCGAACTCTGAAGTTTTGTTTTTCTTCAATAACTTCTGTAGTGACATTTATTGGTAAGACTAAAGGTAACACTTACTTAACTTCTTTATATTTTTCGCAGTGGGACAGTAAATAGTTCTGGATCTTGGATAGAGTTTTCATATTGACATACGTCTGTTTGACCAAGGAACCTTTTTCCTGATCAATCAAAAAGTCTGCAAATTGGCGTTTCTGTGATACATTAGAGACAAATGTATGAAGCCGGCATATCTTGTGTGAGGTATCCCAAAGAATTTTCCATGTCCTTTGTTCGTCACTGAGATATAATGATACGAGTTGCTTACAGCTAAAAGATGTGTAAGAACCAAGTCAGTCTTTTATCTTTTAATGATAAAATCATTCTTTTTGGCAAAAGATGTTGCTCCATTTCCTCCATCTATGATAATGACAAGATAATGATGGTGAGGTAAATAGACCATGTAAATTTTTTTTTAAATCCAAATCTCTACCTAACATTGCTTTCAGTCCTGGAGAATTCGGAATTTTTTTGCCTTCAGATACCTAATGTGGATTGGGAAAGATAATTTACTGTCTATTTAATACCAATATATTTTTAAGCTTTTGTTTATTTCAGACGATTTCCATTTAGTTATATATATATATATATATATATATATATATATATATATATATATATATATATATATATATATATATATATATATATATATATATATATATATATATTTCTTACATCTGCCAAAAAAGAAGTAAAAAAAATGGTTGAACAAGTGAAAACCTTTGAAGAATTTAAATTTTTGATCTCATAATTCTTATTGTAGGTGATTCGAGCATGGTTGGAATTTAAATGAAATAATAAGCACTGCAGAATAAAAATTGCAGATTCTTCCCAACTAAATCTAGCATTCCACTGTTTTGAAACAAAAATATTATAATTTATACACTACTGGCCATTAAAATTGCTACACCAAGAAGAAAACATGCTACAGACGTGAAATTTATACGAAAGGAAGAAAGTGCTGTGATATGCAAATGATTAGCTTTTCAGCGCATTCAGACAAAGCAGGTGCCAATAGCGACACCTACATTGTGTTTAAATGAGGAAATTGTTCATCCGGTTCCTCATACACAAATTGCATTCGAACGTTGTTGCCTGGGGAAAAGTTGTTGTGATGCCTCATGTAAGAAGGAGAAATGCGTACCATCACGTTTCTGACTTTGATAAAGGTCGAATTGTAGCGTACCGGGATTGCGGTTTATCATATTGCAGTATTGCTGCTCGCGTCGGTCGAGATCCAATGACTGTTAGCAGAATATGGAATTGATGGGTTCAGGACGGTAATACGGAACGCCATGCGGGATCTCAACGGCCACCTATCACTAGCAGCCGAGAAGACAGGCATATTATCCGCATGGCCGTAAGGGATCGTGCAACCACGTCACGAGCCGTGAGTCGAGAAACGGGGTCGTTTGGAAGACAACAAGTGTCTGCACGAACAATTCGACGACGTTTGCAGCAGCATGGACTCTCAGCTCAGAGACCATGGCTGCGGCTTCCCTTGACGCTGCGTCATAGACAAGAGCGCCTTCAATGGTGTGATCAACGACGAACCTGGGCGCACGAATGGCGAGATGTCGTCTTTTCAGATGAATCCAGGTTCTGTGTACAGCATCATGATGGTCGCATCCGTGTTTGGCGGCATCGTGGTGAACGCACACTGGCAGCGTGCATTCGTCATCGTCATAATGGCATATCACCTGGCGTGATGGTATGGGGTGCCATTGGATACACGTCTCGGTCACCTCTTGTTCGCATTGACGGTGCTTTGAACATTGCACGTTACATTTCTGGTGTGATACGACCCGTGGCTCTACCCTTTATTCGAGCCCTGCGAAACCCTACGTTTCAGCAGGACAATGCCCGACCGCATGTTGCCGGTATTGTACGGACCTTCCTTGATACGGAACATGTTCGGCTGTTGCCTTGGCCAGCACGTTTTCCCGATCTTTCACCAATAGAAAACGTCTGGTCAATGGTTGCCGAGGGACTGCCTCATCACCAAACGCCAGTCACTACGGTTGATGAACTGTGACATCGTGTTGAAGCTGTATGGGCATCTGTACCTGTACATGCAATCCAATCTCTGTTTGACTCAATGCCCAGGCGTTTAACTGCTGTTATTACTGCCAGAGGTGGTTGTTCTGGGTACTGATTTCTCAAGATCTATCCAGCCAATTTTTTTGAAAATTTAATCACTTGTTATTTCTAGTATAATATATTTGTCGAATAAATATCATTTTGTTATCTTCATTTCTTCCTGGTGTAGCAATTTTAATGGCCAGTAGTGTATTATATTATAAGTTATAAGGACATTATAAGTTATGAGAACATTATAAGTAATGTACAAGAAAGAAATGAGTCTATAACTTCAGAAAAAATTTTTATTTTTTCCCAACTTCTATGCCAACGTAAACACATTACAAGAGAGACAAGATGAAAATTAATTCGTTAACAAATTCGTGTGTCATATTATTAAACATTTAGCACTTTAAAATGCCTGTAATAATGAAATGCAGTTTGGATTGACAAATGAAAAATTCTCGAAAATGTTTCTTTGGTAAAAAATGTTGAATGATTACATTGCTAAAACAACTGAAATGAAAACAATGAATTACGTTAAACTGGGTTTAATTGGATTATACTTTTATGGACCAATAAAATCTTATTTTGTTGGATGTCGTATCAGTTATCATTTTCTGTGCTATTTCGTTCTAAATATGTGAGCAACGTATAAAATCAAATTGATTAAAATGTTGAGGAAAGTGCCTTAAAAAATTTTTTGTATTACAGTAAATTGTGCTAAGCAAAACACTTATGATTAACAATCATAAATTATTATTTCACCAAGAATATTTTTGCTCCAAAATGAAAGAGATGATACTAAAGCAGTATTAAATTAAATTAAACTTCAAATTACTTTTGTTACCAGAACCAGAAACAATGTTGAAAACCTTTAAATGGAATTACATCAGTACCGAATCACCAGGTCCAAACTAATCAATTCTCACACAATTTAAAAATTCATATTTATAAGAAGTCACTATTATATAAATATTCTCACAATTTAAAAATTAATATTTAAAAGTAGACACTATTATATTTGAAGTAATAATATATAAAAAATTTTTTTCATTTAATATCTTTCTAAATATACAAAAACAGGAAAAGGAAAAATCTGTTACGACAATGAACTAAGACATTGAATACTATAAAATCACTAAATATTCGAACGTTAAGTTTAATAAATATTTTTCAATTGAATTTATGTTTAAATATTTATTCCTAGTTAAATATTTATTCCTATTTTTTTCTGAAGCATAAGCTGTAAATTCTAAAAAATTGTAGCCATGCTATAGTAATGAAAAAACTTCTGAGTTAAAAGTCCTCCGAATTTTCCAAAACGACATTTTTCGCCTAAAGTTAATGGAGCATATCAAATTCCTTTAAGAAAACGATCCATAGTTACCATTCTCACGTATAGAGGGCAGCAGTGAAAAAGTTAGATTGGTCTCTTTAAATAAAAGAATATATTTAGAACCTGTAAACAAGCAATAAATTTCCCATCAGAAATGAAAAGAGGATAGATTTTAAAATTTCATGAAAAAAACAATAGTTTGATTTTTAAACATAATTTATTTAAGGATTTAAAAATTTCCAAAATAAATACATATTTTCTTGGCTAGGAATTCTTATGTAATTTCAGATTTACGATTAATATTAATGCTTTTTAAACGGATACGTCCATATTTCTATGTACTTTATACAGCAATACCTTTTACAAAAAAATTTTAAATTGAAAATTCAATAAAATAATTTTAGTTAAATATGAAAATCGTTACCATATATATAAAATATTGCTATATGATGAAATTACACCGAGATCACACACACACATATATATATACCAAATCTAAGTAGCAATGCACAATTTTTCCTGTTAACTGATACGCACAGTAACTTCCATTAAGGCGCACTTAAAATAAATTATCATCATAAACTCTCATCATACATAAAGAAAAATTTTGCCAAAATATACCAAATTCGCTAATTATTATTATTATTTTTTATTATTATTATTTATTTTTTTTTACCTGGAAAACCATTAACCATAATGTTTGCCTTAAGTCAATTCTGTAAAAAAAGTGATGCTAGTAAAAATATTTTTTTAAAAAAATGAAAATGCAATATTTGTTTTCGGGAAGTTAAAATGATTTTTCTTTACCTTGACTAGGATTCGAACCTGAATTATTGTCACCACACCACAATCTATCAATCATTATACGATTACAGCTCAGAAAGAAAATGTATCAAAAATAAAAATTCCCTGATTATTTTCAAGAATAAAGTTTTACCTAAACTTAAAATTAAAGTAAACTAAATTAAAATAGTGACTAATGTACGTAATTATATCTTAGTCGTTAAACATTCATTAATTCAATGGAATTTACCAGGATTACATTTTTAGAAATGTTTTATAGTTGAAAATAGGTTAAAAGCACATACCACATTGATTAAGGTAAATTTTATTTAAATTTAATAACTTATCGCCAAAGGAAAACTGTGATTTACTTGATGACTTATTACTTCCCTTTCCATCTCCTTCAAAATTATGCAACGAAGGAGCAAAATCAAAAGTATTAAACTGTCAAAAGATACCTTAAAAAAGTAGTTCTTAAGCAATTTTAGCTAAATAACAGAAGCATTTCTCTCATTAATAATACTTTTCGTTAAATATTAAGAGTACTTTAAGATAAATTGAAACAAGCAAGATACACAATTAAAATTATTGATAGAGAAAAAATAAGCTTTAGAATAATATTATTATCGAATAAACATGTGCAAATTGATGAGTTCGTGTTTAAAAATGAGGAAGCACAATTATTCAAAAAAAAGATATTTTCACTATTTAAATACAAATATTAAAAAAATAGTAACTATTATATATATATATTGGAAATATATAGTATATATAATGTACATAAATCATTTCATTTAATGTCTCATCTAGATATAGGTAACACGAGAAGGAAAATCTGTTAAAACAATAAAAACTGTAACATTAATTGAGATAAAAGCGTGGATACATAATTAATGAGCATTCTAATTTTTAATATAATAAATATTTCTCAATGAATTTATACTTAAATATTTATTTATTACCTGTTTTTAATATTTTACTTAAACGCAAGCTATGTATTATATCAAAACATAAGCGTCACGTGAAATGGAAGTTCAAAAGTATTTCATGCCGTGACCAGGATTCGAACCTGGGTTATTGCGGCCACAACGCAATGTACTAACCACTATACGATCACGGCTCTCACTTTCAAAGGGATTCTGAATTATAAACTTGTCACATTATTTTCCTAAATGATATCTTTTTAACCCATTTTTAATGGAGCGTATCAATTTCCTGTAAGAAAGCAATCCGTAATTTCCATTCTTACGTGAAGGGAGCAGAACTCAGTAAAAAGACTCTGCTCTCACAATAAATGAAAACATATATTTAGCAACTTAAATCAGAAGCTGAAATCTTAAATTTAGGATTTAAATAAATTTAGGGTTTAAAATATTTTTTGATAAAAACTTTAGTTTCTGATCGAACAATATTTTATAAAAACTTTTATTTGTTACTAATGAAAAACATAATATATTTGGGATTTTCCATACGCTTTTGCTCAATATCAATAAGATAATTGGTGAGTTATAAAGTAAAATAACTGTTTTTCATCGGAAGAGCGATAATCTAATTTGCTAAGACTCTCTCAGATTATTTTCCATAAAGTTAATAATAATTTGACGAATTTTCCATAAGAAATGTCGACCTCAAAGGGTGATTATCGTTTTAATCGAAGCAATTATAACAATCACTTTCATAAATTATCACAATTTTAACTGATAGTTTATGTTAGTGATTGTTATAATTGCTTCGATTAAAACGATAATCACACAAAACTTTTTATTTAAATTATATTTAGTTTTTGAAATCATTCTGTCTACGATTTTTTTTCCTGAATTATTTTTATATTTTGTATAATTAATACATAGCACGTTATTTTGATATGAGTAAGTATACATAATAGAGAAGATACACTCGTATAGTACAGGCAACTTATACCTAATTAACTTATCATTTACTACTCGTTTAGCTTTAGTGCAGTGAAAAATGTATAAAAAGTAGATTTTATTATAGAAGTAAGGAGGACTTACAAAAATCCATAATCAATAACAATGAAGTATAAACATTACATTTTTACTCTGTTTATTTTCTACGAAAAGTGAGTTATCTGATAATTAGCCTTAAAGAACAGATTAATTTTCCATATTGAATCAAAGTTACAGAACAATTATCTTGTGTTTGTTTAATAGTTTCAGACAAACGTTGAACAAGTTCAATAAAAAGATGAACAATATTGTGATTATGGTTACAGTTTTCCGCAAGTGATCATGTCTTTCCTGGGGAATATTACTGATTAAGCAACAATTAACTCCAAATAATAGATTTAAATACTTTAAATATATTGTGCATAACATGCTTCGCTTCCTAAAATTCCTAGAAGAAATTCTCTTGTCATAAACCAAAAATACAAATACTTTTAAAAAGTTTGTCTAAAGGATACCATTTGCATAAAACCAATACTATCGACAATATATTTGAAAATTTAATAGGGATAAGCAATGATGTATTTGTATTGTGTAATATCCTAAGAAATCGGTCTTCTATAACCAAGTCGAGTGAATTTATCTGTTATATCTGTTCTACAATAACACATCCTGTATCACTGGTATTTTATAGATTAAATGGCGTACTATAAAATTTTTAATTTTCCTATTTTGAGTGGAAGAAAAAATAATTTTAATTCAACTAACATTATAAATCGAACACTAATTCAAGACAACATTAAAGCCGGAGTATAAAAGTTTTTATATCATTATGATAAAAATAATTTATTATTTAAATTTTAAAAAATCCAAGTGTTTAGATATTCTTTATTTAAAAGTATACAATTAAAAGGATTTTGTAAAAAGTGCAACAATTTATTATTCAAATCAACAATTATTGATTATTTTACTAAATTTTTTATAGCTTAAGTATTATTTTCTTACAAGATTTTTATTACAATATTATAGAATTTCTGATTTTTTAATATTTTTCAGAAAAACAAAAAGCGAAAATTATTTTGATAAAACAGAAAGAATTTGTCCAGATAACAATCTTTTGCGTTTATTTAAATTATATTAGAAATCTATAGCAATCAAATTTTAATAAGTAATATGAGTTTTGGATAATTGACCTTTTAAAATTAATTCTGTGAGAGAAAAACAGTAGGTCCCAAAAATAAACCTCTTAGAATCGGAGCAAATTTTAATGAAATAGTAGATTTAAAAAGCGTAATGTCTGAGACAAAGACTATACAAAGAAACAAAATTGATGCAGACCGTAAACCTTTAATTAATATTCTGAAAATATCAGTATGTTAATTTAAGAATATAATTATGTTAAAAACTAACACACAAATTTAAGTTGGCTGATAAATTGACTAGATTTTACATTTTCATATGGATCACTTGTCTCATTATGTGATTATACGATAAATTTCATAAATCTATTATATTAACTATATTGTCACATGCAAACAATTAAACATTTAAAATAGTGTAATAAAAAAACTTAATATTCTGACATATTGAAATGTAATTGAAAAAAATCGATAAATTATGGAATATGCATATAAAAATTATTTAAGTATTTTAATATTTTGATAGTTTTATGAAATATTCAAAGATTGCTAAAATACATTTCACAAGATTCAACTATTAAAGAAACCAGATAAAAAGAAAATTTAATCTTTATATTAAGGAAACATAATACAATATACACGGTAATTTTCTTTAATTAGTTTCGTAATAATTAATTAGTCATGAGCTGTATGGAAATAAATAGTGTTTGCTTCAATTCTACTATATAAAATCAATCTACAATTTTTAGAGAAAAAATATAAAAATAAAGCAGACTAAAATAAATTCATTTCAAAAAAATGCAGAACAAATAGTAAAATCAGAGCTTTTTAAACTTTTTAGAAAATAGAATTCAAATGTAGAATTTTTACACCATATTACGATATTAAAATTTCAAAAATGAGATATCCTGAATTTATTTTTTCAATTATTAAGTGTGAAGTTAAAATCTCATGACTCTAATGGAATTTTAAAAATACAATTTTATTTTTTTCAATTATGAGAATTATTCTTTCCAAGCCTATACCTCTACTTTATAAATAGGGAATTTTGAATAGATGACAATGCCATTTCTAATATACTAAAATACTATAATAAACACTAAAGTGTCTGAAATTAATTTAGAATAAAACAAAGCATGGATTGAATTTCGACTATCAATGCTTTCAGCTCTTTTTGCTCTAATTTAAGTTGTATCGGTAGTACAAATGCGTGCAACTGCTGCATATGTCATTGTACTTATCCAACAGTTGGGCTCTACCAGCAAGGTTAAAACAGCGGTTGCAAATCTGTCATTTAAAAATAGGATTCAAGTAGAAGGCCCGCAATATTTGAACGGCTATCCCAAAGGTATTCTTTCACTTGTGTGAAGAACTTTGCGACCACGGCCTATATGATTTGCAATACTGTATCACTTCGTTACAAGATAGGTGCTGTCGTGCTGTATGAACTAGAACTGAATTATTTTTCTTGATCTGAAGGGAGTACCCAAAGCAAAAATCATAAGCTATATTCCTCTCTATTATTGTGAGGTTGTTGCTATTGTGGTTGCATATCTCCATTGTTTAGCAACGTCTATGAAATTCGTCACTCAAAGAAAATCTAACACTAAATTTAGATTTGAATAAATCAATTCTGAAAAGCAACAGACAATCTGGAATAAGGTCAGGTGCAGTATGATATTCAGCTCACTTCAAACAAGCTGGGTGAAACGTTTTCCATAAAAATAGGACATAGATCTCTAGTGCCCTGGTGATGGTCATCTGGTCCTGCCTAAAAAACGTGAATCATAACGTGCCCCAAGGGCACTTTCCTTGTCCTACAGGCAGCCTCACCACGGTGAGGGGATGTAACGAATTGTAATACGTTGGCAATGCTCCTGGTAGGGTCACCCATGGCGTGAAAGTCCGACAATTTCGCATAGCTAATCCTGGACCGTAGAAGTCAAGTCAGTGTTCTACCTTTAGGTGCACCAATCATTCCTTTTTAATAAAAGAAGCTGCGTCGTCTATGATAATGATGGTGAGATAAATATACTACGTGAAATTATTTTTTAAACCTCGATCTCTACTTATCATTGCTCTATGTCTAAAAAAATTTTGAAAAAATGAAAACATTTGAGCAAACTACATTTTTGATCATATAATTATCATTGTAGATGTTTTGAGAATGCTTGAAACTTTAAATAAAACAATGACTACTGCAGAATAAAAATTTCAGATTCTTCCCTACTTGTTCGAGTATTCTACCATATTGATAAAAAATATAATGTAGAAGCAAGATCCAAAGTCTATAACTTCAAGAAAAGAATTTATTTTTTCTCAAATGTTATGCAAGCATAAATGCATTTCAAGAGTGGCAAGGGAAAATATAATTTATTAACAAGTTTGAGACGAATCATTATAAAATTTAGCTCTTTAGATCGTCTGTAATAATAAAACGTAATTTAGTTTGATTAATGAAAAAATTCTGGGGAATGTTTCTTAGATAAGAAAAGTTGAATGATAAGATGGTTGAAACAACTGAAATGCAAGCAATGCATTGCTTTAATATTGCTTTAATTGGAGTATACTGTTTTTGGATCCATAAAAACTTATTTGGTCTGATGTCGGATCAGTTATGATTTTCTGTGCTATTTCTTAAGGAAGGTACAAAATCAAATTGCTTAAAATATTGAAAAGATTCCCTTAAGGAAAATAATTTTTACTACGACAAATTTTGCTAAGCAATAGATTTATAATCAATGATCATAAATTTTTCTCCCATTAAGAATAATTTCTCTTCAAATTGAATGAAGTAATATAAAAATATGAATAAATAAAATTAGATTTCAGATTACTTTTGTTACCAGAAACAATGTTAAATAATCTTTAGATGAGAATAATATTCTCGAACGACCACGTCCAAACCAAACAGTTCCAGTTAAATAAAACAATAATACAAAATATTGAATACTCTCATTATTTAAAAATAATGACTATTATATTTGATGTAATAATATATATAAATCATTTTTCTTACTGTATTTATTACTATACAGAAACAAGAAAAGAAAAGGAAATACCAGTTAGAACAATGAACTGAAATGAACTGAAACATTAAATGCCGTAAACGCGTGAAATATATTCGCTAAGCATTATAACATTCAGTTTAAATAAATATTTTTCAAATATGTTTGTGCTTGTTTGTTTCTTTAAATATTTATTCCTACTTTGGATTTTTTTGTTTCGCTTAAGCGTAAGCTGTAAATCCTAGAAAATATTAATGTCATTAAACTTGGAAGGCCATAACTAAATCCTGCCGAGACCTGGAGGCGAAACAGGGTTATTGCAACCACTATACTATCACGGCTTGTAAGGAAAAATGTTTTTGACATATAAACTCCTCAGAATTTTTCAAAAAGGACATTTTTTACCTAAAGTTATTGGAACATACCAAATTCCTTTCAAAAAAACTATTTATCGTTACTATTCTTACGTATAGAGGTCAGCAGTGAAAAATATGCGACCGGTCTCACAATAAATAAAAGCATATTTAGCTTCTGAAAACAAGCTAAGAAGAAATTCTAAAAAGGAATACATTTCAAAATTTCATTTAAGAAAAGTAATTGATAGCACTTTTTTTTTTTTTGCATAAAATTTATTTTAAGGTATAAAAATTACTGAAATAGAAATTTTTTAAATTCTTTAGAAATTTTGAAGTAATTTTAGATTTTAAAAAAAATAAATGTCTTTAAAAGGAATATGTAAATTATTCTGTGAATTTTTTATTATTTGTTTAGTCAACAGAAGTTACAGATGTTCCTTTTACAAAATTATTCAAAATTAAAAATTATTTTAAATAATTTTAAATTATTTAAAATAATTTTATTATTTTAAAATAAGTTAAATAAAAATTATTTTAATAATTTAAATCAATATGATAATCGATAGCTGATATAATATGGATATCATTTATTAGACCAATATCATATATGTGGCATTCATGTCATTTACATGACGTTTATAGGAAATGATACATGAGAGAGTTCTAACTCTCATACTTATTATATATGAACTAAATAGCAATACGCAACTTCCTGATTGATATTTTGACAAAAGTTAAATTTATGAAATTAATTTCCATGTTTAAATTATTCTGCAACAACTATTATTTATTAATACTCTAGGAACAGTATCTATTTGGAAATTTATATATGCTTGAATAGTATCATTAAGATAGTTGGTGAATCACAAAATGCACCAACTACTTTTCAATCGGAAGGCAAATAATCTAATATGCTAAGACTTATAAAAATTTTATACTAATTAGTAGTTTAAAATGTGGTGTAGTTCCCCACAGTATTTTTCTAAAAACTGCAATGAATTCTATATCATTTGTTAAAAAAAGATAGCGAAAACATGAGTTTATTATTAATTTAAACTTGTAATTGTTACAGTTATTTATATATTAAGACAACTCTTAATATATAAATAACTGTAACAATAATCAAATAACTCTTTTCGTACAAATCTTCTAGTTTTAAGTCGAATCATACATTCATACCTCGAAATTTACATGAATGGTAAAGGAATTTACACCCAATTTTACTTTTCGCGAGTTATGTGCTTTAGCTTTCCTACATCATAAAATTTACAATGCTTAGTAAATGTCACAGTAAATTTTTTAACTATAGCTATGCAATATAAAGCACTATACTAAGACAATAATAAATTCTGAGGCTTTTAACAATTGAATATATATATATTTTTAATTAATTAAATATCACAATGGACCATCAAAAAAGCTGTGGTAATTACGAATTGTTCTAAAAGAGACAAGAACCAAAGGGGGTGTTCTACAAATTTAAGAAATTTTAATCATAATACTCACTATAAATATATCCTAAATTAGGATTTCTTACTGTCATCTAGATTAAATTGATAAATTAGGCTTGACATTTTTTCCTGGTAAAGGAAATTTCACCAAAATGTACTACACATTTCTTTTATACTGAGAGCATTAAATCATAATGTCTACTTTAACGAAATTCTAAGAAAGGTAAAAGATTTTCGTAAAAGTATAAAAAAAATCTGTTTCCAGCAAACTGAAATCATTTCTCTATACCATAAACAAGAATAAAACCACGAGTCTTATCTTTTGGCTATTGTTAAAGCGAATGCTGTATTTCATGCATTGAATTTCATTTATATTGAGGATCACAAATTGTCGTTGAAACTGACAAGCTGTCATAAGATTCTCTTTAGTTTGTGGGATGTAAGGTCTGAGTGAATATCATTATCAACTTTAGTGCTTTAGAAAATCTGTAAAAATGCTGTGCAGACTGAACTGACCGATACACAAATTAAAGGAAATGTTTCTTTAGTAAAAATGTAAAATAATTGAACTTTAAACAGCTAAAAACTGCATCCTGCTTTGAGCAAAAAAAAAAAAAACCTTTATTAAGTTTTTGTAAATTTATGTGTTTCTTGCCAAAGAAAGACTTTATTTTATGACTGATTTGTAATAATTTCCCTTTCTATATTATTTAAATTTTATGAGTAATGATCGAAATCAAAACGATTAAACTATTAAAGATTGCCTTAAAAAGTATTTTATTTAAAAAGTATTTTATATAAAAGCAAATTGAACTAACAGAAGTATAAATAGCAATTATGAATATTTCTCTTTTTAATGATATTTATACCTTAAAAAATTAAGAGTTCTTCAAAGTGAAATGAAACATCAAATAAATGAGTAAAATTAAGATTGTGTTTGATGATACAGAATAACTTTAAATAGGAATAGTGTGTGTGTGTGTGTGTGTGTGTGTGTGTGTGTGTGTGTGTGTGTGTGTGTGTGTGTGTGTGTGTGTGTGTGTGTGTGTGTGTGTGTGTGTGTGTGTGTGTGTGTGTGTGTGTGTGTGTGTGTGTGTGTGTGTGTGTGTGTGTGTGTGTGTGTCAGATAAAGCATGTGCAAGCTAACGAATTCTAATTTTAAAAATATGTAAAAGCACAACTATTAACTAAAAGATATTCTTACTACTTAAAAAGTAACAATTTAAAATAGCAATTGTTAAATTTTAACTAATAATATGCACAAAATATTTCAGTGTTTTTTATAAGAACAGAAAAACATTAGAAAGAAAAATTCGGTTATAATGGTACTGAGAAACATTAAATGTGGAATAAAAGCGTGCATATATATAATAGTTAAACATTTTAATATTCAATCAAATTAAAAGTTTTCAATGATTTTATACCTAAATCTTATAATTTCCAATGATATATATATATTTATATATATATATATATATATATATATATATATATATATATATATATATATATATTTATATATATATATATATGTGTATGTGTGTGTGTGTGTATATAAAATACTTCACTAAAATTCAAGCTGGGCAAATTCATAAGTATCCTCTTTATAACAGGAAATTTAAAAACCAAAATTTTGCCGTGACCAGGATTCGAACCTGGGTTATTGCAGCCACAACGCAATGTACTAACCACTATACGATCACGGCTTGTTGAAAAAGTATCTTAAAAGAAAAATATTCTCAAATTTCCTTAAAAATTACATTTTCCGTGAAAGCTAAATGGAGCATATCGAATTGCTTATCAGATGAAACAAGCTATAGTTTAGAATCATTTACACAGAGGGCAGCATTGAAACAATTGAGCACATTCTAATGTGCTTAGTTTTTTTCATGGTCCGAAAATCTAAATTTTATAAAATGACGTATAAATTAATCTATGCAAACACGGCTCGCTTTGCGATATTTTTTTAAATTATAATTTTTAAATATTATTCTTAGAAATACACTTTTAACCCACACTATCACGGCTTGCAATGAAAATAGCTCTTCAGAGTTAAAAATTTCCCAGAATATTTTTAGAAAAAGACATTTTTTTTACCTAAAATTAATGGAGTGTATGAAATTCCTGGAATTAAGCAATCCATAATTTCCATACATACATATAGATTGCAGTACTAAATAAAATTGCCTCTGTTCTTACAATAAATAGAAACAAAATTATCAGCTTAAATTAGAAGCTGAAATCTTGAAAGTTAAGTGGAGGAATTTGGATCCTGTAAGAAATTTTTATACAAACTTTTATTCTCTGTAATATTTATCTATGATCTAATATTCTATTCGCAAACATTTTTGCCAGTTTTTATATTTAATGAAAGAACGCTAAAAGTTATCATCTATTAATAATTTTCCATATGATTGCATAATTTCAGTATGAGAATTGATGAGCTATAAAATGAAATTATTTATTTCTGATCGGAAGAGAGATAATCCTAAGGTTTTGAGATTCTTTAGCAAATAATTAATAACTTGTTGCAATTTCCATAAAAATATCAATGCTGCACTTTTTATAAATAATTTATGTTGGGGATTATTACAATTCCTTTTATAAAAATAATAATCGAAAAACATTTTACAAAAAATTCGTTTAAGATTTAGGTTCTTTTAACAATATTTTTGCACACATCAGTTTTTTCTTATTTTGCATTACTAATATAGCGTAGTTTATTTTGATATGAGTATGTATACCTGCTTCGAAATATACTTGAATTGTAGATGGAATTTATACCTAATTATCTTTTCGTCTATCATCTTGTATAGTTTCTGTATTGTAGAAAAATATAAAAAGATAGATTGTTTTACATAAATGTGAAAATAATTTCAGACATTGAATTCCCTTGCTGGCAAGGGATTTGAAATATTATATATTTCGATATCAAGTCACGTAGAGTCTTTATTTAAATGAGAAAGCGGGTATAGCAAGTAAAGCTGCATCGGACTCAATTTTACCATTCACTCCGCTCTCTAATGTGAGAAAGGGGGTACAAAAGATTTTATATATTCTCTTTGGCAGAAGTCATGGAACATGCAGGTTGGCAACAATTTACATACCCTTTTCCCGTCTCTTACTTCATTATAAGTTTTACCGAAGTACTGATGTTCGTTTTATTCACCTTCTTATAGGACACACATGTTTCAAATACAGATATTTGTTTCTAGATGAATTAAATCTATGGTGTGAAACTTTTGATGAACCTTATGCTGTAAATCATATTTTAATTTAATGTCTAGATTTTGACCCCCAACGTTTAAACTTTTTTGACAGTGATATTTTAAGTTTGTCTAATTTGTTGGAGGAGTTACCCCACAGAAAACTTTTTCCCTTTCTAAAATAAATATGCTTTTTTTAAATTTTAATTTTTATTAAAAATTTTTATTTATAGTTTTAATTTCTTTGTGTTTATTTAAGAACATTGGATTTTAAATATATAGTATAAAATATTTTTGTATTTTAAAATTTTATTGCCCTTTCAGTTTTTTAAAAATGCAAAATAATTAAATAAATAAATAAAGTTCTTTTTTTTTTTTCAAAAAAATTAATTCTTTGCGCAACGTGTCCATTCTTGGACCTTGTACCATAAAACCCAAGCAACTGAGAATAGGAATATCAGTCGTTATGAAAGCAGGTCTACAGCGTATATTTGTCAATCGTAACTCATACAGTAGCGACGAGAAATGGACGTGTCGAATGAGTTCTTTTGGGTTGTTTGTCTTACGACTTTAAAATCGCTCAAGCAGCTACTGATTTTTGTAGCGGAATATGTCAGCCGTTTGGAGATAGTAATGTGATTGAATGTATGGCATGGTACTGGCTTCATAAATTCAAGTCTGAAGATTTATATTTCTGTGATGAATCTCTCAGTGGACTGCCACTGGCCTTGGATAACAAAGTCTGCAGGCCATTGAGGTGGACAATAGTCAAACATGTAGTGAATTTTCAAGACAATTTAACGTTCCTGGTGAAACGGTTAGACTTCATCTGCACTGCTTAAGTAAGATTACAGGGTAAGTAAGTGGATTTTTCACATGCTGTTGGAAGTCCATAAGCAACAATGGGTGACAGCCTGTTTATCGTTGCTTTCTTCTCAACCTAGCCCATGCATATTCAATCAATTGCTGAGCAATGAGAAAAAGTGGATTGTATGGCACTCCCTAACGATCCAAACATTTGCTGTCACCCCAGGATACTGTTCCGCACAACGCAAGACCACCAATGCACACAGACAAAATTATATTTTGCATCAGGGGGACTAGTCGTCAAGATGTTAACTGTCAGCTTCTAACAGTCATTGCAGACCTGTATTAGCAGAACCTGTACGAACGTTTGCAACAGGAGGAGCCAGCACTGGTTAATCGCAAGGGAACACTCTTCTTCGCAGATAATGCGGTGGTGAATATTGTGCAGGTGAACAGGAATACATGACAACAACTTGGTTGTGAGACTTTGTGTCATTCTCTTTACTCATCTGACCTTGCACCATTAGATCACCAACTCTTCCTTTCTCTAGACAATCATCTTCATTCTTAAATCCTTTGTCAATGAAGCAGATTTGTGCCGTGTACTCACGGATTTCTATGCGTCCGAAATCTCCGAGTTTAACCGAGGGGATTACACAACTAGAGGCACGTTGGCAGAAGTTGCTGAATGCCGATGGTGATTACTTTCAGGACTAACAATAGGAAAAAACTTTCTGTAATCGTGGTCTTTAGGGTCATTAAAAAAGGCAAGAATTTTCTTGTTTATTTTGTAAAAGTAGCTACGTAATTAAAGCTCGAGTTGAATTATTAAATTTAAAAAACGTATGAGAGAAGAATTAGAAACCTATATTTTTATCTCAACTACATTATTAAATGCACTTGTGAAATTCCGCTCATAGAATTAAATACATCATTTTATGGAACTAATTAGCTAACTCTCTACGTCACAACAGTTTATATTGGACATATCTTTCCAAATAGCTGTTTTCCAAAGTAGCTTTCCTATTTGTTGTTTTCAAGTCCTTGAGATCATTTTCAACCTCTATTTATATCTATGTCATATCAGTGTCTTTACATATATTTAATTAAATAATACTTCTTCTAATTTCAGTTAGTTTTAATTTGAAATAATCTTTAAAAATATATTCCCTATTAATTCTATCAACTAAATATATGTTGAAAATTTATAGAATACTAGATACATCTATTTTAAAAAAAACAATATATTTATGATTTTTGATATCTAATCCAATTACTTTAAAAAAAGTGTTTTTAAAAAAATATGTATTCATGTTGGTGATGTGCATTTCCAATTCCCTGAAATTAATTGAATGTATTGAAGCAAACTGTTAATTGATTCTCTGCTATTTCACTATGAAATTTATCCCTTTATAATTTCTTGCTTAGTATTCTGTATTGGTTTCGACTCCAGTACAGTTTTATTTATACTTGAGAGCAAACAGATTTTTAATGCTGCCCTGTATGGGTAAGAAAGAGCACTTACTGATAGTTTTATTAAAGGAATATGATCAGCTTCATCAACTTCAGGCAAAAAAAAAAAATAACATTTCAGAAAATAAGTTGTAAGTGTATTCTTCAGAAATGTTTTGCAGCTCCAGTAGCGATCATTTATTGTTTAGTACATTCTATTGTGATCTTTCGAATATTTTTCTTTATTTCCATTTTACATTTGGTTTAAACTTAAGCAGCAAGGAATATATATATATAGTTATGAGTTATAATTATACTTTGATATAATTTTTGAAGTTATATATCTGCAGAACTTTTTAAAATTTGACGAACTCACATACACAGCAAGTAAAATTAATAATTCCCTTAAAAATGTTAAAACATTTTCATTTCTTTCATTATGTCTGTACCCTCATCTAAACTCAGATATATTTGTGTAGGAGCATTTTTAACAATAAAATAATTTTATGTTAAAGAAATATCAAAATTGCTGAAATATTTGGAAACCTCTGTTGCAGAACACGAGAAAGCTTTTGAAAATCCGAAAAAAATTTAGAAATTCTGATCTTGCGCTATTAAATTACCAGAAATTATCCTTAAAAGATTTAAGAATATCTTACATACGAAATAGATTTCAATCTTATATATGTTATTTAGAGTATTTTGAATGAATTTTTATTTTTCAATATTTTTTATAAAAATGTAATATTTATACGTGTTATATATATATATATATATTAATTCAATTTTACGTGTAATTGATTAAATAAATGATTAAAATTAAACAAGCACAGCCTCACCATTAATATATATATTCGTCTAAATATAAAAGTGAGTTATCTCTATAGTGACCTCCCAAGTTGATGTACTTAATGAAGAGACTATGGCTAATCCTTAAATTTACCCAAGTTTTTAAATTTTCATAACATTTTTGCAGTGTTAAATTCGTTACTTAATTTATTTAATTTTTTTTAAAAAAAATACAAATTAAATATATTAAAACTAGAAATGTCATATAACATTGAAAAGGAAGAAAGTGGTGATTTCTCTCACAAGATTGTCCAGTTTGAGAATTTTTTATGAGATACCACAAAACTATGTAAGTATTGTGAGATTCACACACTAAACAATGTATGAAATCTGGCCTGGATCATAATGATGAGTTTACTTTCATAATTAAATATGCTCCCTATGTTTATGACAATTTGAAGTTGAAATTCGTGAAATTTCAATTGAATATTTAAAAAAATGATTAAGTGATGAAATCTAAATCTGGTAAAATAGTTTTTTTATAAATTTTTGAACTGTCTTCAACGAAAAATTACATTAGAGGAACATAAAAACTAAATTAGTTAACATATGTAGTCCATGTCAGTATTGTTACTCATTTTCAGATTATCAGTCAGATATTTTAATGAGAAGACAGATGTAATTTTGTGATAATTGTACACTTCCAACAATTCAAATGATACTGAATTTATATAGCGATAAATAAAAAATATCTGTAATACAATATCTATTAATATTTTGCAAGTATTAATAGATATTGTATCTATTAATACTTGCAAAATTATATATCAGAAAAAATAACAATAAAGAAATTCATATTGTTAATTTTTCTGATATATAATTTCGCATTTGCGGTTTCTCATTAGCATATTACACAACATAAAAGGCATAATATATAATTTCTGAATTATTAATATGATACCAATAGATTAGTGTTCTCTAAGTATAAAATAACATTTCTTTTTCTATTGCTCTATATAACACCAGATTATATTTAAATTAATTTTTATCAAATATCATCTCATTTCCATAAAGCAATGCATTTTTTATATGTAAAAGTAAGCATACAACGTACTTATTATTAAGCTTTCGAAGAAAATATGTACAAAAATTTGGATGGCATTGCAAATTGTATATTCCTTGCAAAACAAGTAAAAGATGATTTATGATTATAAATAAAGATATATTTTATGTATTTTTTATTTTGTATATATATATATTATATATATATATATATATAATATATATATATATATATATATATATATATATATATATATATATATATATATATATATATATATATATATATATAATATATATACAAAAATAAAAATACGTAAAATATATCTTTATTTATAATCATATATCATCTTTTACTTGTTTTGCAAGGAATATACAATTTATATATATGTATTTATATATATCAAATTATATATTGATATAATCAGAATAATCTGTTTAAATATGATTTTGAAATATTAATTTTAAATTAAATCAAATGTGCGCTAACAATATTAAATAATTTGTTTTGCATATATATATATATATATATATATATATATATATATATCAACATATAAGTATTTTTGAAGTATTTTCACTTTTTGCAATGTTAAATCAATTTTATATAATTTTTGTAATGTTATAAATTATTCCTGCTTAAAAATAAGTAAAAAATATTAAGAAAATTTATACAATTGAAGTAAATGTCTACATTACATGAGTTGAAATGATTTTAAGAATGTTCCTATCAAATTATATATATATATATATATATATATATATATATATATATATATATATATATATATATATATATATATATATATATATATATATATATATATATATATATATTATATATATATATATATATATATATATATATATATATATATATATATATATATATATATATATATATATATATATATATATATATATACATACATAAGACATAAGACGTACATACATTAAGGACATATATATATGCATACATTTCTGTATTATATCTATTGAAAGGGGGCCCGGATATTTCTCAAGCATACAATATAAACCATTTGATTAAATAAGATTTCATATAAAACAAGGATAAAAATGTCATTTCAAAGATTCGGTGAGTAGCATTTATTAAAAGTTATATCCCATTACTTTTTTTATTTTTTCATTTATAAACATCATACTAAATTTTCGTATAACAGATTTAATTTGAAATTATGGGTAGGAAATATCTTCGAATTTAGTCAAGAAACATTCATATACATTTATGTATACTAGCTACTGATTTGATATCAAACTATATAAAAAATAATGCTAAATGGAATTAATATAGAAAAATTCTCTATTTTTCAATTGATCATTTCTGATTTATAAAAGAAATCTTAAATCACGCAAAAAAGTTAGTTGTGTTCTGCTTTTCCTCTTCCTTAAGAAAATTTATTTCTTCTTTTGAATTCATTGTTTTAAATAAATGAGATAAATACCATAAAAGTTATTGGTATATAAAAATTATAATAATTTCAACGTTTTAATTAATACCTCATTTTTATTTGTACTAAATTAGATTTACAGTAAATCTCTTACACGATAACTTGTTACATTTATATATTTTCTCTTATGTTTTCATATTTTTCAGAATAGTAAAACTTATATTTTCACTCGATCAGTAAATATATTCTCCTACCTTTTATTTATAAAAACTTCTTTCGAACAACACATGCCGTGACCAGGATTCGAACCTGGGTTATTGCGGCCATAACGCAATATACTAACCACTATACGATCACGGCTCTCTTCCGAAGTGTCTCAGATAAAATAAGTTCTAAGATTTTCATAATTTTTTTTTTTTTTACTCAAAATTAATGGAGCATATCAAATTTTCTTTGAGAAAAACAAAGTGTAATCATAAATCTTTCTAATACATGGCAGCACTAAAATTACTCATTCATGAGAATTTGGAAAAATAAAATTTATAACTGTTAAAAATAGACTATGTTCCAGTTGTAACTGTCTACAATCTGCATTTGAAAAAAATAAATAAATAAAAATTAAAAAAAAAGTTGATTTAATTTACTGTAAGGTATAGTTCTAGGATGAAAATCAAAAATTCATACCTAAAAATAATTTATGAAATATTTCTCATTAATTTGTGAATTTTATATTCGTTTTTATTGGGTTGGGATTCCGATCAAAATTTTGCTAAAGCTTAGATGTTTCCTTCGGTCAGTAATTTCTCGATTCAATTTTTATTTGAGAAAAATATATTTGTAATTATCCCAATCAAACTGGCCTTTTTTTGAAATATTACTAAATCATACATGTAATAAAGTTTAATAAAACACCTTCAATTATATATATGATTGAAATTGATTTCGCGCTTAAAATACTACTCGATTACTGAACGAAAAAATTTCATTGGATAGTTATCACCCATTTGGAAACTGATGTTTATCAACTATTTGACAATGAATAATAATGATGGGTAATAACTACATTTGAAATTACAATTTGAAAAAAATTCTGTCTTCGATCTTTTAACTATCTGTCTGAGGATAAACTAGCGTAGACAATTCATGCAAAAAATTCAGATTACCTCTTATCGGTGTCTTAATTTGAACTAATAATTTCTTAATCACCTTGCGTGTGGGAAGAAAATCTTTCTATAACACGGTTTGGTCATTCTCTTAGAAACAAATCTTTTTATAAGACATTTGTTCTTATACATTTTCAGGGGAACCTCTTTCATTTATTATACTGCTGTGTATACAAATTAAAAGGAATGTAAAGATTAACTAAATATATAATTTGTGAAAGCTTGAATTTAAGAAAACAAAATACTAAATACACTTTCATTGCAGGTTTAAAGTAATTGGTTCTGCAAATCAAATACAAACTTAGATTTTTTGTCTATAAATCATTTTTCTTCCTTCGCTTTTAGCTGTTTTTTGATAATACTTGTAATACAGAAGCAGTTTTCAGCTGATTACGTTGCTTTAAACAGGAGAAATTTAAGTAAAATCAGACCTCTTATTGGTGTTTGTATAAAAGATGTACATCATATTTCTTTCTACTCAGCTGTAAAATTATCACACTGTAATTTATACTATAGAAAATTAAATATTAACTTATAAACACGAAGAGAAAAAAAATCTTAATATTAGGCTATTAAAGCAGTTCACATAAGTTTAACTGCGAGCCTCTAAAAAAACACTGTTACACACACAAAAATGTATATATATATATATATATATATATATATATATATATATATATATATATATATATATATATATATATATATATATAAATACCAAATTATCTGTTTAATTTATAATAGATCTTCTATAATGGATTCTGTGCTTGTAGAAAAAGTGTCATATACATTATAGATTTAGATTTATTTGTTTTCTTTTTCCGTCCAAATAAATTTTAAGAAATTTATTATATATATATACATATATATATATATATATATATATATATATATCAAAAGTTGTTTTCAAGCATTATTTTGCATTTACTCTGAAGACCTTACAAATATGAATGTTTTTGAGGTGGTAATAATTGGGTGTCCATTAAATTCTGATTATCCATAATAAATCCATAATCTGCATAACTTATCCATAATGATAATCCATAATCTGCATAGCTTAACATTTGATATTTCTAATATTCCACATGATACCAAACAGAACTAGAACTGGCTCAAAATAACGAAGTTAATGTTAGTATTGAATTACTTATGTTTATAATTGCAACAATATATTCTGTAGAAGTAGAAAGAAACAGTTTGCAGCAAATTAATTTCACGAAAAAATCATCAACTTTATCCATATAATAAGCAATATTTGGGAGGGTAATCTGCCAACAATATTCAAGATTTGGTAACTTTACCATCAACAAAATGATGAAATTTTTAATAATAGAGTGAACTAATTTTTAATCATTTTGTACAGCAGTTGGAGTTCCTTCCACATCCTGACAAATATATTGTATTGCGTCTGAGTGTACTATTCCGATGATACTGCAATTTTTCAAGAAATCCCGAAACATGATGTTCCTATTCTGGTGTATAAAGCGTATATGAAGATAAAATGCTTACAACTTTTATTCCTATTTCAAGCTGGCCAACTTGTCTAGTGGTCAGCGTGCCTGTCTACGGATAGGATGGTCCTGGGTTCGAATCCCAGGTCAGGCAAGAATGTACTTTCTCTCTCTATCCTATCTTTGTCCTTTCCATGTTTCCGAATGAAGTGTGATTGGTTGCCTATCCTATAAACGGGTCCCTATGGCAAGTGTGTGTACTGATGAAATCGGACTCCACACCAAATAAGGTTCAGTTGGAAAAGTGGAGCAGCGCACCCCAATTGGCCACCATAGCTGGCACACGAGAATAACAACAACATTCCTATTCCAAAGTTAAAAAATGAAAGTTGAAGGTTTCCTCTCTAAAATTGTTTTTGAAAAAGTAATCATTATATACGAAACAAATCCAAAATATATAATCTTTTATTTCACATCTATGTAAGATTTTATTAAACACTCCCACAATCAAAGCAGGATTTTATACGTTATTTTATGAGCAATATTAATAATGTTTAGACGAAGAAACTTTTTAAGTAATATAATTAGAACTACGTTTAATTAAGATATCAATTTATTGAATCCATATAATATATGTAGTTTTTAATAATTTTAAATGGATCAATTCCTAACTGAGAAATGAAAAATTGAAAGAAAATTATTAATATTTTTAATCGTATTTTTGTCGTTTGAATTTTAAAAAAATGTTTTCGTTCTTCTTTTCAAATTTATTTTTTCATACTTCTTTTAAATGAGTATGCAAGAATTTGTGTCAATTTTTTTTATTTTTATAAATTTTAATCATTTTACGAGATTTATTAAAAATTATTATTTATCAGAGATTTTATCTTTCAATATAGTTTTCTACAAAAAAATTTCACTATTTTCCTGTATTATGCTTATAATGAGAGAAATTTGCACAAATAATTGAAATGTCATCGCTCTCCCTAAAAAATTGTTTCACTTCGAGTACAAATATACTTGTACGCGTGTTAAGTATGGAAGTACCCAATTCCCACTTCAAGAATGAATGTTCTCAGTTGTATCAGAATGCTTCCCTTTACAAAGCCTTGATTTGAACTCTACTAATTAGATAAAAGCAACTGGGTGGAGTCTTAGTGGTTTTGAAGTAAAGATCAAACTGACAACCCCCATTCTTTGTCCTTCCACCCCCAATAGGTGTCATTTCACTAGAAGAGCATTGCGGCCACGCCGAGCTTTAACTTGCCTTAGCTGCCATTAGTGAACACGATGGTTCTTTGGTTAAGCTCGGATTCGAACTCGATGCCTTCCGATAATGAGAACGATACCCTAGCGAACCAGGTCAATTCTACAGATTTGTCTATTATTTCGTCATTATTAACTTTGTTCATTATATTTTGTTCCATGTATATACAGTTACGCAAATAATGATGATTTAATGAGATTTGTAAAAGCCCTTCTATTCGTTTTAACGAAAATAATGATTTTTTACCAAATGTATTTGATGTAGGTAAAGTTAAAAATACACGTAATATAATTTCCGTATTTGGAAATGGTATAATTTTTATAGTATACATATAAAAAATTTATATACTTGTTCTAAAATTTCAAATAAACTTAATTACAATAGCAGTTTCATAAAACATTTATTTCTTTTACAAAATTAAAATAAACAGTTGCCGTGACCAGGATTTGAACCAGGGTTATTGCGGCCACAACGCAATGTACTAACCACGATACGATCACGGCCCATTGTTTGAATGTTTTAGAATTAAATAGTTCTTAGATTACTTTAAAATGTATCATTTTTTACCTAAGTTTAATAGAGCATATCACAAACAGATGTAAGAAAACAACCCAAACCCTGACATTCTTAGGTGCAGAGGACAGCACTTAGGGAAATTAGACAGCTTGGATAAATTATTTTAGTTAGAAATGATTTATATTGATGTTAATACAATTATATAAAAATAGTTTTGACTGTGAGACTTAAACTTTGATGCAAAAGGACATAACAAATTTTTAAACTGAAAGTAATTAAAAACATTTTTGATCCATTATAGTTAAAAAATAATAGTTATAAATTAAACATTATTGATGATGTGGAAGCTCTTATCCTCCATAAAAATATAATAAGATTCATAAAAGCATAAAAATTTTCATGGCTTTTTTACATTGAGTAATCACGTGACAACCAAGTGGTTAAGATTTTGATTTGTAAGCGCATGCGCAGTAGGCCAAGAAGTAAATTTAGGTATATGTGACATGATAATGTTTTGAACAACTTTAAGACTTACAAAGTCACCAACAAAAACACTGAATTCAAACGCAGAACTTTGTGAAGGAACATTGTAAAGCAAGCTAAGGACTACCCTGGGCTGTAATGCCAATAATGAAATAAAATTAAATTTTGTGTGATAATTTCATAAAATTTACTTCCAATATTTTTCAACATCAATAAATATCGTAAATAATTTCTGCGATTGATAATATCAAACATTGTAAATGATTGTAAGTCCAACAGGATGTTGAATTTTTAGGATTTATAATAATTTTGATTTTAAAATTTAGGAAATCATCAGAAAATTATGAATCGAGGAACGACATTTAATTTAGACTGATCAATTCTTGATCCTCAGAACAACAGCTCAATTGTTTGGTTCACTTATTGTTACAAATAGAAAAAAACATTTGAAAAATCTTTTTTGTTTCTCACAAATTCATTATTTCAAAAAGTATACTTTAGATTCCAATTTTAAATCTTAAAAATCCTGAAGTATAAATGAATACAGATAATTCATGTATTTTATCGCATTAACAATCTCATCTTTATTCCCTTCAACTTAAACGTCAAACATTTCATGTAAATTTTTTCAATTCATATATTCTTCATTGTGACGTCACAAGCTTAAAAAATTTCTAGCGCTCACAAATTTTATATAAATTTGAATGCGTTTATTCAAATTTAAACTATTTTTAGGCAGCATTCATTTCGCTCTTTATTTTTAAAGAAGATTCATCAATGCCCAAGATTCGAAACCAGTTGCATCGTCCACAAAGAAACGTACTAACTATCATATGATCATTTTCCATGAATTCATGCCCCTTAAAATTCGTATATTCTCATAATTTTATTTTTCTGAAAAACAGCATTCTGTAGAATAGATCAGATTCCCACGGGAAAATAAGTTTTGAAAAATGAATATTCTTCATAGAATGCAACATTAAAGAAAATATTTTGATAAAAATAAAATGAAAAAATCTTATTGAATTTTAAGATTGCTTCAATAAATTTTCTTTTAATTAATATTTATCATTCCCAATCTATGATTTTTTAATTAAATATATTAAATTAAATTTTATGAATGCAAAAAATGTTCATAAATTTTACTAGTTATATAATTTACAAATATTGATGGTAATATTACGAAAATTTGGTGTTTTCTAATATGAAGAATAATATTTTACTTTGTAAAGGTTCAACAGAAAATTCCAATTGAGAACAGAATTCGTATTTGTATTTGTGGAACCACAAAAATATAAATAAAATTCTATATTACAAATACGATGCATCTAAATTACACTAACAAAATTTACGTTATGAATATAAAGATTACAATGTCTTTCTTTACTTCTTACAAATATCACCTACAGTCTCTTTTTTACATATATATTCAATTTTAAAACAATTAAAAAAACAAATTTTAAATTATTTGCTACAAAAAGCACTTTAAAATGTCTTAAAAGGTCTTTAAAATATCAACCCTCAGTTAGGAAATGAATCATATTTTTGTTTTCTACTAATGATCCAAAATATCTACCCATTGTAGAAATAAAAAATTTCTAGAAACCCTAACATTTTCTCTAAATATTGTAGCAATGAAGCACAAAATTAAATTTGTTTAGCAATCAATATTTTTAAAACCAGTTTACTTATTTGTATATAAATCAAACAGTTTCAAGAAATAAGTTATGTTTTTAATCTTTTATTTTATTAATATAGGAAGAAATCATATTTTCATAGCAATCGTTTTTACTTTTTATAACAATTCTGACCATTTCTCAAAATAATCGTAATTTTTTATTTATTTGGTTTAAGATTATAATGTGTGAGCGTTATCGAAATTTTACACTTAGGAATATATGCGTCATTTATTGCGTTGTCATACTCATATTTTAATTTAACAAAAATTAATAAAATTAATAAATTTGGCAAAGATAACAGTTTATCGAACAAAAAAGTATTTAAAATCATCCATAGATTTATTTTATTTTTATATATTAATGAAATATTTATTTTTTAAAACTTTATAAATTTTTTGAGAAGAATGAAATTAATTTTACTCAATGTATAATATACATATTAATTTAATAACTCACAAGTTTCACGCAAATTCTTTAATCTATTCTCTGATGTTTGGAAATAAATACTTTTTACAAACTCACTTATATAAAAGCTTTACTTTCCTTAATATTTTTTATAACTTTAAAAAAAGGAAAGTTATATATAAATATCCACCATTATTTTATGTAAAATAGACTTAAAGAAACTGATTTAATCAAGGATTAAAAAATGAATGTTTGCCGTGACCAGGATTCGAACCTGGGTTATTGCGGTCACAACGCAATGTACTAACCACTGTACGATCACGGCCCGATCTCTGAGTGTTTCAGAAATAAATAGTTCTTAGAATACTTCAAAATGTATCATTTTTTACCTAAGTTTAATAGAGCATATCACAAACAGATGTAAGAAAACAACCCAAAAGCTGACATTCTTAGGTACAGAGGGCAGCACTAAGGAAAGTAAGAGAGCTTTGATAAATTTTTTGAATGGGAAACGATTTAGATTGACGTTGATACAATTTTATAAAAATAATTATGACTGTGTGAGACTTAAACTTTAATGCAAAAAGACATAACTAATTTTTAAACTGAATGTATTTATAAACATTTTTGATCCGCTATATTTAAAAAATACTTGTTAGAAAATTGAAATTAATTCATGAATTGGAAACATTCATAAAGATATATTAAGAGAGAGATTCATGAAACCATATTAATCTTCATACCGTTGGTACAGTGAGAAATCACCTGATATAACCGAGTAGTTAAGATTTTTGCATATCAAGCGCATGCGCAGTAGGCCAATAATTAGATTAAGGAAAATATGACTTGATGTTTTGAACAACTTTAAAACTTACAAAGTCTGCAACAGAAGGATTAAATTTAAGGATTCAAGAGTACTGAGTAGGAACATTGTACAGCAAAAAAAGAACAACCCTGGGCTGTATTGCCAATAAAGAAGAAAAATTAAATTTTTAAATTGTTTATTATATGAAATACTTTAAAATGTCTTAAAAAGTTGAATTTAACGATTCTTTAATTTAGTTTTTTTTCTATTTGAAGAATAATCATTAAATGCTTGAAATTACTTGACAGACAAAATATCAAAATTCAAATCTAATAAAATATATACAACGATGACAAGATTTTCAGAATTAAACAAATAAAGAATATAATGAGAATGCTAAAGGAAAGTTTAAGTATAAATCTTGCTAATTGCAATATTTAAAAATAACGTTCTTAAAATTCAGCATACATTCATTTTCCTCATATTTTATAACATGAATAATTTAGGTTCTAGAAAAATTATAATGGCATATTTTTAACCATAAAGTGGTTCTTTTTCTTTTGTTTCAGTTGAGATCATGACTCTATACCGCTTTCTTACAATTCTCATTGGTTTAAAATATCCATAACTTCAGATAACGTTTTATCTAAGTCACTTCCTATTGCGACGGTGCCTTATATCTGACTTGTCGACGAATTTGCTGCTTGCCTTCAAATCACTTTCTTCAAGAGAGCGCGAACAAGGCGAAATTCACCATCTAATGTCTGAGAATATATTTGCGCGCGAAGTTTATTATCGTAATAAAACTATTTTTTTATATTAAGACCAAAGAATCGGATTGAGAAGCCGTTTCCTATTGATTCCAGCCATTTTCATGTTGACAATAGAATTTAAGAAAAGCATAATGAAAAAGAGTATATAAAACATCCACTTTATGGTTAATTTAAATCGGAAATCACGATTTAATTTTTTAAAAATTTCATTAATAGAATTTAAAATAAATAATTGCAATATTTGTAAACAATTTCTTTCAAGTCTTTAGATTAATAACTTGATTATCCCAGCATTATTATTATTATTTTTTTATAATTAAAATATGTTTGAGATTGACGATTAACAAATTATAATTAAGTATTTGTTTAAAATTTTTTTAAATTAGGATTTTTTATAAAACAAACGACTATAACAATATCCAATTTAAACGGATATTTTTAATTTGCATATAATTAATAACAATACTTTCTTTCACAACATTTAAATTATAAAGCATTTACATAACATGATCATTTTAATGAGATTTTTAGGAGCATTTTATTTATTTTTGCATCATTCTCTCTCTCTTTTCGGGTGAAAATAACATCTATCGCTTATTTTATCTTAACAAATCTTCGTATGTTATTATATCCAAACCTATTTTACAAACTCACCTGTTCCAATATAATATAATAATAATAATAATAATATATTAATTTTGTTAGGTATTTATTAATGTTAGCAGTTTCATTAAGATATACTTCAAAAGGCCTTTCTAAATATAGATAAAATTCTTAAAATAATAGAGGTAAAGGCATAGTGAGAAAATTTTATTCCAAATTTGCACTGTCACAAAAATTGCATTTTATTTTGACACAGCTTAGTGCTGAAATTTGTTGAATGGCAACTGACAATCTTTCATTTTTCAAAGATAGTAGGTAACAATCGGGGGAGAAAAACAAATTAAAAAATCCTAAATATAAACCCCAACGAGCATCCTATCACGAAACCATGGTAAGCTTTAAGTAGTATGTAAAGGTACACACACCATAGTAAATAACCTGATAGACAAAGCAAGCTAAAAACCTTTGAAGCAAATGCCAAGTTAATATCTTCCTAAGGGATTTTCAATAGATAATTGCGTTCAATTGATAATTGTCTTTCAATAGATAATTGTGATTTTGTGGAAAAAACATAAGAGCTTGAAGAACACTTAATGCAGCATAGGCCTTCTCAGCAGAAGGCAGACAGATATAAGAATGACACCTTTATTAACCAGGTTAACATGACACTAAATCTGTTGAAATATATAAACAAATGGATTTCTTGCAGCAAAAAGTATTGCCAAACGATGATCTTAAAAAATAAATAAATATTTTAGTAACGTAAGAGAAATCCATGCATATTAATTCTATTTCCAAAGAATTTTACTTAAATGATCATAAAATTTAAAGAAAATTCCTACCCCTTCATGACAATTCTCAAAACATCAATAACTTTTTTATTTTATTAAAATGCGTTTTATATTTTACTGTCCATAATTGCTAGATAATTTCTAAATATTTCTGTTTGATAAAAAAAAAATTGTAATTTTCAAAAACTTTTTCATGAAAAAAGTTTTTGATGAAAAAAATTTTCTTATGAAAAAAGGTTTTCGATGCTCAAATTAATGATTTGATAATATTTACACAGTTCTTTCATTTAAAATCTTTATTTGCTGCTGTGACCTGTACTCAAATCTGAGTCACTGAGACACACAGTACAATATAATAACTATCATGTGATCATGGCCTACAAAATCCAGAAATTATCAATTTTTGTAAATAATTTATTAAAGCAATATATTAAGTTGTTTTATAAATAAGTGGTTTCTACAAATTTTAAGCATTTATGCTAACAATAGTAGAAACATAATTTTTGCAGGTTGTGATTAAAAACATGTTGAATTAAGTTTGAAGATCTATAGTCATATTTTGCTATTAACGCATAAATTAAACATGGTAAAACGTTTTAAATGGAATTTCGCGCGAACCACAATACAAGTATACTTCTCAAAAAGGATAATAATTCCTGCAGCCGTTAACCAATCTAATCTCAATGATAAATAATAAATTTATTTCGAGAGCTTATACTAGAAATATACAAATTCTTGCAAATATGAAATAAAAGGTTGCCAAATTCAGACAGCTAATTTTGTTAAATTAAAATTTGAACAATATGTGTGTAGTTGGTGTATTTTTCATTATTACACAAATTTATTTTTATACATAAGATTTTTTTATTATAAGACATAATTTTTTTTATTTTTCAGTGTGTTTTTCATTAGGAGGTATAATGATAATTGAATAGCAATTTTTATGTAAATGATGTAATGGATTATTTTATTTATTAATCAATTCTTTTTTAGAAAATTAATGGAATAGAAATTTTTTGTTGTATATATGTATAGATATTTGATTAGATATAATATTTTTGAAATTCAATATATGTAAATACTCAAGAATTTCAGTGGCATAAAACAAGAAACAATAAAACATATTCAATCAGAAAGTTTTTCCGTTCAGAATCCAATGCAGTAACCGCTACGCGATCACAACTTGCAGAAAAGCGTACTTCTGTATCTTGGTAAATATGCTTTTCATTACCAAGAAAATACGAGTTTATCTGCACGTTTTTTTATATAAATTTAACCAAGCGTGTAGATTTATCCGGAAAAGGAACGGCAATTACGAATCATTATGGTAGACAGTAGTGCTAAGTAAATATGACATCAAAGTATCTGGCAGGATCTTCAGTAATCGGTATAATAGCCAAATTTGGTGACAGTTTTTATTTGGCGAGATTTTTCTTTTGTTGTGGTTTTGGCCGAGTATCTTTTGAGCAAACACAAGGATTTGCTTAAATTCAGTTATTTTTCTTGTTCAACTTTGAACAAATGTTAAGAGTTTCCTAGACGATAAATATATTCTCCTAGATTATTTTCAAATATTTCGGGATTTCTCTTTTCTCCATTATTTTTAATCATTCATTTTCTTAAATGACGTGAAATTTCTTATGATAATCAGGAAAGCAGTAGTATTATTTTTCTTGTTTTATGTTTGTTTTGGATTCTATCGTTTTTCATTTAGCGGCCATTTTCGTTTAGCGGGATGACTGCTCAAAAAAACTGACGACACCAAAAAAAATTGGCGCCAACTCACTCATTATTATTTTGACTCAGAAAGAAGCAATTAATGAACTGAAAAACTGCAGCGACTAATGTTAAATATAAATACATTTACGATAAATAATCTGCTAGAAGTTTATTTCAATGATCACAATAAAAATATATCGGCTGATAAATTGAATACATATTTCAGTAATAAAATTATTTATGATAAAATTTTATAGGATTCGATTATTATTTAATTGAAATTCTCCTTAAAAGAAATTTATATTTGAAAAGTAGTATTTGTAAATTTTCAGCAAACAGTAATTTCACTTAAAAGAAAAATTATCTTGGGCAAACTTTTCTGTGCGTTAAGGATTTCATCCTCCAATACTGTGTAAGCTGTACATTCGATAACATAAAATTGTAACAATAAATTATTGCTGATGTATTCAAATGTAACTCTTAATATTTCTTAAAATCCAATCTTGTAGATATTTACAAGCTACTCAATAATCTAGAACAATTAATCACTCTTTATTCAAATTTTAATGACACTTAGCAAGAGTCACATTAGTCTCTGTATATTTTAGGGCTTCTATCACTGTGAACTTTGTAGTCGCCGAGATAATTTCGACCTCAGGGCTTTAAAAACATAAAAATTTTGTTTGCTATGAAATCTGAGGTATCTGATAAAAATTTTAGTGAACTCGGATAAGTAGAAGAAATACTCTTGGAAGAGTTTAGCCTTTTTTTTTATTAATTTTCCAATATGACTGCTAAAAATAAATTCGGTTACGTTTTTTTTTTCTTGGAACAAAAATCATTATTGTCATGTATTTCATTGCATTTGCGTATTATAGTAAGAAATTTATTACTAAGCATTAAGTGGTTCTTTGTTTCATTATACTTGAAATCCTAAGTACGCCTCTTTATTACGATTGGTTTAAAATATCCATGCCGTCAAATAACATTTCACCCACGTCACATAGTATTAAGACAACGTTGTTAATCTGACATGTTGACGAATTCACTACCTACCTTCAAATCACTATCTTCGAGCAACAGCAAACAGGACGAAGTTCACCATCGAATGTCTGAAAATTTGTCTAAAATCATTTTGACATCATTTGTAATTTTGTTAATAAAATAATAAATGTTCTTATATAAGGAGCAAAGCATAGGTTTGAGAAGCCGTTTTCCACTGATTAAAGCCATTAACACATACATAGACAATAGAACAGCAGAAAAAGCAAAATGAAAAAGATATGACAAAACATCCACTTTATGATTAGTTTAAATGTGTAAGTATGATGCCCCCCCCCAAGAGATTTCTCGATAAATCTAGCGTCCTTTGTTTTGATTAAAGTGTTGCCAATTTGAGATTTTGTTGTTTTTCGAAATTTTTGTTTCCCGATTTAGACTTTTCTTGTGTTTTACATTACTTTTAAGTTATATATATGCTTCTTTTTAGTGGCAACAGCATTTAATTTTTTGCTCTATGTTTCAATTTGAAGTTTTTATATATAATTCTTAATAAATTATATTTTTTTAATCAATAGAGGGTTAATCTGTAGTTTGGTTACCCCTTTCTCGATAAATGGGCAATAGACATGCCAAGCGTAATAACCCTGGCTATTTCATCCTAAAGGCACTCCTTGTGGAAAAAAATGGACTAGAATATGGAAAAAATATGATAATTTTTCTCCATATTCTAATGTATTTTTTGTTATACAATTCGTAAAATAAAAACCATTGTTTTTGTTTTCGTTGCCATACCAACGGCGTAATTCGTTAAAAACACGAATTTCGGCTTCGTCGCCTTAGAAACGTCGTTTTTGCATAGTGTCTCTCGGAGCATTCAACTCCGCTAGACAAAACGCAAAAACGCGCCAGTTGGCGACTTTTTGAAAATACGCCAAGCAGATGACACAAAGCACATTTTCACCCAATAGAGTAATAAGTATTAAAATTCTAGTAGCTAGTAGCAATTGGGCATTGGAATTTTTTTCACATTTAATAATAAGAAAATCATTGCATATTCTACTACATTTGACTAAACTGAATGCTTTCTGTAAATAAATGTAAAGTAGTTTTTGTAAATGAAAAGTAGCAACTCATGAAGAAAAAAAACTTTATCATGGCAAGATTAATTTGTAGTAAGAATTTTTTTATAAAGATTTATATAACATGATAATAAATTAGTTTATATTGTAGCAATGATAAGTTCATTTTTTTTTTCCTTTTGTATTGCCAAAATAACTCTGGTAGTTTAAATTTAGTCATCATACTTTTTTTCAGTAAAATTTTACAAAATTTGTTTCACTGAATTGTGAAACAAACATGGGTGGATTGCAGACAAACGAACCAAATGGCGAAATAAATATCACCCCAGAACTACTTGTGACCTATTATATTCAAAATTAGCACAGTTTATACAATGGATGCATGAAACAAAAAATATCATTGAATATTTTCGATATGTAAGTATGTCTATGATGTAAGTATGAAAGTCACATGAAGTAAGTCTATTATTGTTATTTACTTATCTTTTGTACCGGTTGTTTTAGAGGGAAGCAAAATACAAAATCACAGATTTTTTTTTTTTTTTTTTTTCATTTTCCAGAAATAGGTTTTCGATTTTTTTATGCCATTATGTGATTTAAATGTTTCTAAAATGTGTATTTTTGAAACTTTAAGAAATTTCTCATTCTAAAATCCTGTGTTAATCACAAAAAAAGTCGCAATAGTTGCCAATGAGGGGAATATCCTACTAGCACCAGTTTAAGTCTGCAAGGACAATTTAAATTTTTAAAAATTTCAGTAATTAATTGAATTTCTAATTAATAATTGAGTGAAAATATGCTTTGGGTCCCCTGCTTGGCGCATTTTCAAAAAGTCGCCAACTGGCGCATTTTTGCGTGTTGTCTCATGGAGTTGAATGCTCCGAGAGACACTATGCAAAAACGGCGTTTCTATGGCAACGAAACCGAAATCCGTGTTTTTAATGAATTTCACTGTTGGTATGGCAACAAAAACTAGGATTTTTTACGGATTGTATAACAAAAAATACGCAATTGTATAATAAAATATAACAAAAAAAGACAGGATTGCCACAAGGAGTGCATTTAGGATGAATAAGTCAGGGTTACCACACTTTGCGTGTCTATCACCCATTTGGCGAGAAAGGGGTACCCAAACCACAGATTAACCAATAATTGCAATATTTGTAAGCAATCTATTTGAATCTTAAAACTATTGACTTGCTTACGCCAACATTACATTTTTTATGTTTTAATAAATTAAAATACAAGCATAAGTTTTACAGTATTGTTTTTATTAAAACATGCGTTTTATAATTTTTTTTAACGCGTGCATATTTTAAATCAGTAATTAAAAAAAGAAATTTAAGTTGTGTTTTAAACTATTCATTTCAACAAAGATATAAATTATCCGTTGTCTTCTTTTTCCCTTATAAATTTGAAAGAAAAAGTATTTTAGTTTTTTCTAATTTCCTCTTTTTAATTTCAATAACGTACGATAATTCAATGCGCACCACATTTCCTTATTTTCCTTTTTCTGACAATATTTTTTAATATTTTTCTGAAAAAAAAACATAGTATTGAGATATTACAATATCTAAGATGAAAAACATCAAGAGAAACATTCTTCTTAATGTGAGGAATTAATATTTTCTAAATTCACTTCACCACACAAAACTTAACAAAGCTTTATTTAGCTAATTCTTTGGTTTAATGTATTGCGTTACAAGCCCTAGGGAATAAAAAAATTTTACAGTAAATAAAAACATTTCTTCACACCTTCATTAAAAGTATTTTTAGAGGCATTTAAGAAATTTTTTTAAATTTAGAAATGCATTTCTCTATTTTAAGTGATATCTCAAATAACTGATATACGAGAAATCTTTGTGGCCCTGAATAAAGAAAATTTTGACTATAATCTTGCATCAGTTATAGATTGTAAGAGCTATTCTGAGAAAAAGGATTCATCCAGTATTTAAATATCTTTTTCAAGTATAATTTAGTGACTGTTGAAAATGAAATTTTTATGGATAAATGAAGTACCCGTTGTTGAACCTTTGCGAAAATAAAAATATTTTACACTATTTAAATATATTTACTTACTGCGAATATTTTAACAATTTTAACATAACTTTTTTATAAAATAGTTTTGAAACAAGTATTTATTTGTCATCGAATGGCAACAATAACAGAAAACATATGATCAGATTCCATCTGCCATGAAGTGGGCTGAAAAATATTAATGCTAATTGGGTTATTTGCCAATTTTGTGTTTATAGTATTCTGCTTTTTTGCAGATGCCGTATATTCCAGGATGCATTATTCTGAATTTTTTTGAAGGTGAAGAAAGGTTGCCAAGATGACGTACTGTGACTTGCGCGATGACGTAAATACTAGGGTTCCAAAAATATAATTTTCTGCTTAATTCTTATAGATCACATATTTATGATATAATAAAAGTCAGGTTGCCAGATACATAAGAAAACACGCCATAAAATAAACAAAATCAGAATTTGACACCATGGATTATACAGCATATGAGCCTTTTCTTTATTTCCAATTGATCTAGCAAAATTATCTTTTCTAATCAATCGTGAAATTGGGTTCAATTTCAATTACAATTTCATTTATTGAACTTAATTCCATCTCTTTCCTCAAACGTAATAATTTTTTTATATTTTAAAATATCAATTATTTAAAGAATAATATAAATATATTGATAAAGGGAAAATAAAAATTTCATTCGGATGATTCTTCAAAACTTATACATTTTCCTGCCACATTTTCTGAGGTATAAATATAATATTTGGCAAAAATACAGAGAATACTGAAAATATTTAAACAGTTTTGTATTAAAGTATAAATTTTATATAAATAATATTATATAAATTAATTAAGAAAATATGCGATATTCTCCCTAAAGTTGTTAAAAAAATACAAGTATGCAAATCACCATATATATATATATATATATATATATATATATATATATATAATTAAGTTTTAACTGAACAGTGTAGAATCATGTAACAAAATTTCGTCTACGTGAACCATATAATTATTTTATTCATAAATTGTCACGGTAAAAGTAGTTACCTAGGAATCACGAAAAATTTAGTTTAATTCAGTTTTTTAAAAAAACTCAATAATGTCAATATGTAGATTATATAGCATAATATTTTGTAAGTGTAAAATAATTGACTTGCTTTACCTGTTTAAATCAGCTGAAAAATATGTGAAAAAAGAAACTTATTATCACAAATGAACTGAACTTCAAAAATCAATGAAGTAAATAATCATTTAATAAATGTGAAAATTTTCAACGAGCCGTGACCAGGATTCGAATGTGGGTTATTGCGGCCACAACACAGTGTACTGACCACCATACGTTCACGGCTAGTGTTGCGAAACAATTCTGAATAACAAACTTCACAGATCATTTTTTTCAAAAAAGATGCTTATTACTCAAAATTAGTGGAGCATATCACATTATTTTTTTAAAAAAATAATCTTTAATTGCTGTTCGTATGTACAGATGGCAGCACTAACTAAAATGTATAACAACTCTCACTGTTCATAAAAACATAAAACTAACTACTGAAGTGAGAGAAGTGATATTTCAAAAATTATAAAAAGGGAAATATTTTATGAAGGAGAAAACGGAAAATAATTAAGCGGAAAATTTCATGTAAGTAAAGCTATTAATCAAAGTTAAATTAGTTGAAATATGAAATACACATTATAAAAAAGAATACATAACACTTGCTATATATATTTAAATAATTTGATTTAGTTTTCAAAAAATAGTAATTATGTTTAATAAGATGGATATATGTATTATTCTAATGACTAAGCATTTATTCATGCGATTGAGTTTACATGGGAAACATTTTTAAAGATTATTCAAAATAAAAATACCTAAACCATATATTTATTACCATTATTATTCATTTTTTTAATTCATTATTTATTATTAAACTGTCAAGTTAAAAATTGTTTCCTGGAGATCGCTGAATTCCGTCCTTTATATGTATAGTTCTGATTTTACAAAATATATTTTTGAAAGTATCAAAGAAATATAATATAATAAATATAAATATCTTCAAAAACTGTGAAATGGTTAATTTTCTTTGCCGGTTTAAATCATCTGAAAAACGGATGTAACTAGAAAATTATCATCCCAACCGAAAACAACCTCAAAAATCAATGAAGAAAAAATTTATTTCACAAAAATAAAAATCTTGCAATATGCCATGACCAGGATTCAAACATGGGTTAACACGGCCACAACGCAATGTACTAATTACTATATGATCACGGTTTTTGTCGCGCAACTCTTCGGAATAGCAAAATTCACTGAAGATTTTTTTTTTTAAAAAAAGGCACATTTTACCTAAAATTAATGGAGCTTATCACATTAATTTGAATTAACAATCTGTAATTGCCGTTATTATCTGTAGATTGCTTACTTAAATGTGTGATTGCCCTCACAATAAATAAAAAATTAAAATTAACGGCTTAAGTGGAAAGTGATATATTAAAAATTAAAGGGGACCACACTTTATAAAGAGAAAATAATTAAGCGAAAATTTGTATACAAGAAAAACTATTAATAATGTGCTTTTAAATTAAAATAGTTTTGGAAATTTGAAATACGTATTGCCAAAATAAATATACACTTCTTGGTACAAAATTTATATGCAATTCGATTTAGATTTAAATAAATAGTATCAATAAAGATATTGTGCTATTAACATTAAATTAGTTTCAAAAATAAATTAATGTGTCAATTGATTGCTAATTAAGAATAAAATGAGATCAATTGAAGAAAGATATCATATAATATCAGATATTTTTTTATTAACCTTTAAGATACCATATAATATCAAATATTTTTTTATTAAACTTTAAGCTGAATGGTTATATATTATTAGTATATTGTCACGCGAAAAGTAGTTATTTCGAAAGTACGATTTCTTTCACAATTTATCTGTCTATTATATATATATATATATATATATATATATATATATATATATATATATATATTCTTTCCCGGTCTTTTTTTAAGTTGAAAAATTGGTGTAACTAGAAACTTATCTTCAATACTGACCCAACAAAATTCACTAAAGAAAAAAAATTATATAAAAGTAAAAAAGTACGTATGCCGTGACCAGGATTCGAACCTGGGTTATTGCGGCCACAACGCAATGTACTAACCACTATACGATCACGGCTCACGCTGAGGAACACTTCTGAATACTTAAGTTCACAGATCATTTTCCACAAATGATACATCTTACACAAAATTAGTGGAGCATATCACATTATTTTAAAAAACTCATCTGTAATTGCCGTTTTTATGTATAGATGGCAGCTCTAACTAAAATGTATGACAACTCTCACAACACATAAAAACATAAAACTAGCTGCTGAAGTGAGAGAAATTATATACTAAAAATTTTAAAAAATATTTTGTGAAGAGGAAAATGGAAATAAATTAAGCGGAAAATTTCATATAAGTAAAGATATTAATAGCTGTTAAAGTTAAATTAGTTTCGGAAATGGGAGATACACATCGCCAAAAAATATATAGTTATTGGTATAAAGTTTTTAAATAATTTGGTTTAATTCTCAAAAAGTAGAAATTATGTATAATAAGATGGATATGTGTAGTGTATTCTAATGATTTTAAGCGTTTGTTCATGTGATTGAGCTTACAGGGGATATATTTTTAAAGAGAGAGAGAGAGCATTATTCAAAATAAAATTACTTTCATTGATATTTGGGTAAATAAAATAGATGATACTCTTATAAGACATAGAAACCACATCGATATAAGACAGAAGATATTATGCGAATAAGTGTCAAATGCAAAAATTTCATACAATTAATGTTATATTATAAGACATGTATTATTATTTATGGAAACATTTATCTTCTATGAAGAATTAAGATCTATTTATAATTGCAAATAGTTTTAATGCATGCCTTTGAAATAAATTTCTTTCTTACTATTTACATATGAATTAAATAGAAATGAACAACTTATTAGAGATTTTAATGAAAGTAAATGGCTGAACTAATTTTTGATTAAGTAATATTTCAAGTAATATTTTTGATTAAGTAATATTTCTGATTAAGCAATTTTTATTTATTACTATCTGATAAACATAATTTATTTCGAATATACTTGAGCACTTCAATACTGCAGTTGGCGAATTATAAAATGAAACAGCTATCTCTTGTGATCGGAAAAGAGATAAGCTTTTTTGTAAAGACTTACAGATTCTGTACCATTTAGCCGAAAATTATGCGATATATTTACCTCAAAACATATAGACACACAATTTTATTTGTAACTTATATTAGAGATTGCTACGGTTAATTCTATTATGAAGATAATCACACAACATATTACAAGCAAATTTTTAAATAAGAATATATTTTTAGACTATTTAACAATTTGTTACGATAACATATTTCATACTTTGTACTATTAATATACTGGGAAAATATTTTAGTATGATTTTACATACAAATTTCGAAATATACTTGGAAAGTTACATTATCCGGATTACTACATGGAAAAATTGCCGATGAAATAACAACAAACAGGCAATTTATATCCAATTTTACTTTTCGTCTCTTTCATCTCATTCGCCTTTTCTACAGTAGATTAAATATTCCATTAACTTATCAAATAATTGTCTTGAAATACATACATATATAATGATGCAGGCGATCCTGGACTGTACTTTTAGTTTAACGGATTTGGAATACACGCCCATCACCAAGTGACGCATAACTTTGAGCCACGGTCAGATGAAGAGTTTACACCTGAGCAGGCACCCTCCTCACCTCATCCACGCAACATGAGCAAAAAAACTTTGTACGTCACTTACTAGAGTGGAGACATCTCCAACTCACGGAGCTCAAGCAACCCAGAAAGGGAGAATACGTAGTCACCCTCCCCATCACTGCCCACAGCAAATAATGCTTCACTTTGCTGATCTTAACGGGAAGGGCTGAGAATCAGGAGCTCTGTCTTGAAATGCAGGAAGTCAAATCCCCAACCCTACAATATTCACTCCGCTACATGTGGACTGGGCACGTGTCCACATTAGGAAGTGGAAAGTCCTTCCACTGGTACGGAGTGAATGAGGAGAAAAGGTGCAGCTCAGGTGTAACCTCGTCACCTGGCCATCATTCAAATTGACGAGTTGCTTGGTGGAGTCATAATTGCAAATCTTAATATACAGTCCATGTCACACTTGTCAACTATGTATGTTATAATTCAGAGTTTTATAAAAACACAAGTAACATTTTTTTTAAACAAAATATTATACTGTATCAGGGAAATTTTAAAATTTATGAATCCATCTAAAAGATGAAGCATTGAAGGAAATATAATGTCAATTAATTGTTAATCAGGATTAAAATGAGGTCAACGGAAGAGAGGGGATAATTATTTATTATAAAATTTTGGAATAATGTTAAAAATAGCCGTAAAATTAATTAATAATTTGTTAATTTTAACAGAAGCATTTAATATTTTGCAAGAAATTACTTATGAAGACTATAATGCTAAAATAAAATTTATTTATCAAAGTAAATGAATACATTTTTAATTAAAATTTATTCAGGAATATAGGCCACGTTAATTAAAATCACATCATGTTAAATAAGAGTTAACAATATTGGGAAAATCTAAAAAATCAAAATATTAACTTGTGATATTTGACAGTTAACTTTTAAAAAATGCATAAAATAGAGGAATATTATTCAAAAATGAAAAATAGAGGAAATATCTTAAGTTTCAGACTTTACAAACATTTACTCCCAAAAAATACTTATGCAAAATTCATACTGTGTTCCAATGAATGACTCAACAATATGAAATTGCACTGAATGAAAAAAGACTAGATTTTTTAGGTTTCTTAATAAAAAAATTGTGTTAAACAATAATGTATGAAATTTTCTAAATCTTATTCTTTATTAAAATAATTAAAAATATTTAGCAAATCCTTATATAAATAAGGAAATTATCTAAGTCTCTCAAGTTGACACACCTTTACTTTTTATCTAATTCTTACGTTCAAATACAATTTTGAATACATGAACATCAGATTTGCTTCAATTTATCAACATCTTTTATCCTTTCTCAGTTCTTTTATACTTTTATTGATCTCCATACACTTTCAATTCAGTATGGAAATAAAAATATCGTAATTTAATTACACTTAAATGTTGAATAAATAAAAATATTTTTAATTTATAATCATTCCCTGACGTTTCTTCTAAAAATTATGGTATTGCATATTTCTATCTACATGTTTTCAACAAATAAACAAACTATAAATTACACACAGCTAAGAGCATTCAAATGTTTGAGAAATCATGCAAAAACTAATTACCGTATGCAATGCACATGAACTGGAAGAAACACTGAAATACGAAGTGAATGTGTCTTTAAAAATTTACTATTGTCCTAAGCTATCATAAAGTGGAGTCAAACGCCTTGAATCCAGCAATTTCATCGCCAAACCCATAGAAATGACATCTGTTTTTGTTGTTACTAATGACAATTGGACAAGCAAAGCTCGCTATGCCTTGGCTAGGCGAATTTAAGTCAATTGGGAGCGTCTTTCGTTTAATCAGAGCACTATGAAGGTGAAAGTACGACTTTTGCTCTTCAAATCCTCCGATAGATGGCAGCACCAAAAGATCTATTTCCTTAATTTTAGCATTGATCTAAAGGGTGCAATGGTTGCGAGTTACACTGCCCTATTGGAAACGTTAAATTCCTTCAGAATGCACAATAGAAATCATTTATCAAACATTTGTTTATCTTTTAACCAATTGCGATTACGATTCAGTTACAGAAGATTATAGAATTAAACTTTTCGCAGATAGTACTTTAACAAGTACGACATTTCACACACACACGCACACTTAATGAAGCATATCAAATTGCCTTTAGGAATATATCTATAACCGACTCTCTTTTCCTTAAAAGGTAGCATTGTAAAAAATCTATCACAATTCAGATAGATGTGACTAATGAGATAAAAGAGCATATTTCCATTCACACTAACTTATCATATAAAAAATAAGTAAATTTTTCATAGCGAATTCTTAAATATTGCTTTGAATTTCTTTTATCTTTGAGTAAATATCACAATTAGCAAAAATAAGAAAGAACATCAAGTACTAAATTTTGGATAAGTATAAAATAAAATCATTATTTATTAGGATCACTTATAATCTTGATTTAAAATTAAAAGAAAGAATATTGAAAATGTTAAGAAGAAAATATATTTATTTCTAAATCATACGAATTTTATTACAAATTATTAAGTCTCCTAATGATAACTAAATTATTTTACTTATTCTTTTTTCTTACAAATTCCCAAAATGCTTAAATCACTCATGAAGTTGACTAAATATAGATTTGATGATTATTGATAGTAACGTATTATGAAAGTTATGTGCTTTTTAACGTAATTAAAAATATATTTACTCTGTGAAGATTTAACAGAAACTTCATACTTTATCCAAAATTCAAAATTGAATTCTGGACATTTAATGAATTAATAAAGTTATTTTAATAAATAAATTTAATTAAGAGTGGTAAAAAGAATTATTAATTGATCTTGAAACTTGTAATATTTGAAAATAATGTACTTAAAATACCGATACACGTATTGTAATTTTTCATGCCTTCAAAAAACAACCATTAGAATAATATAATTATTAAAGAATTTTCAGAAATTGCAAAAAATTCAGAGCTTAGGATTGACCTTAGACACATTAATCAAAAATTACTTGATTAATATATACTATTCTTGAAACATCAACCGACCGTAACATCTACAACATAAGTAGCGATTTTTCACTCTCCTTAATGAAATTAATAATACAGATTTCACTTGCAATCATTTAATTAGTGCACATTTACTTACAAGAACACAAACTGTAGTTTTAGTGAAATTTATTTTGAGTTCACTTTGATTTATTTTTTATTTTATTATATTCTACGTCTTTGTTCTTAATGAGAACAGCTGTTCTAACGTTTTTACTTCCGTGTGCTAGCAAGTCCAAATTAGCATTACATCCTCATGTTTAAATAATGTATATTAAAAGAATTATTTTAATTTTTTTTTCCTTTTAGGAAATATTACTGATTTTATTAAAAATATTAACGACGCTAGTTTCTTTCTAGATGCAAAATGAAAATCTAGAAATAATATGTGTAAAAGTATTGTGAAAAAAGGAACTCTTTTAAAGTTTACATTGTTGTAAAAATTAAAATTCATAATTCTACATCGAGAGCTTTATAGCCAAAAGTTTTTTTTAAAGTATTCAAAATTTTCCTAAATCTTTGTCATCTAGGTGAGATTTCAATAGCTATTACACCTATTTTCAAGCTGAAAGGAAAACAATTTGAAAAACTATCAAGCCCCTAGCTCAATGTTCAAAGAGAAAGCTGTACCATTTTTCGATGTACAAAAGTGTCAGGGAATGAACCGAGATCTTTCCATATACCATTAACTATTAAGACATATAATTCCTTAAAAAATGAAATGCTGAGCCTTAAAATAAATTTGATTTCATTTTAAATTTCGTCATGAAAAATTAAAACTACGCCAAATAGGCATGAAAACTTATATTCGCTGTCTTCTTATTATAAGAACTTTAATTCACAAACATTCAGCTGTTTTATAACTGAAAAATTTTACTTTTTTAACAGCCAAATAATAAATGAAAATTAAAACGAGCAGTTAAAAAAATTGGAAATGCAGAAAATTATTGTGAATTGCAAAAAAATGTAATACTTTCAAAATCAGAGTGGAATAAAACCATAGTATATTAAAATATTTCTTTCTGGTGTAATGTTAAACACAAAACCAAACACCTTAATAGTAAAATCATAAATGGTTATTTTTAATTCTGTTTGTAATGAAATAAATAATCTTGGTCTAACAATGATTTAATTAGTAGTCATTAACTTAAATTGAAAAATAAAATTAATTTAATAAGATCTGTAAGTTTATTTATTTTTATTTCATCACACGTTCTAATTTTTTTACCTAATAAGATAAGCTTTTCTAACGATTGTATATGTCAAAAATTAGTTTATATTCACATTTTTTTTTAATTTTGTACTTTAAAAGAAATGATTAATTTTTTTTTTACTTTGATGAGTTAATGTTACTGGCCTCACTAAAAATTAAAGTCTTCAAGTGTTCATGCTAGGTACAAAGTGAATTGCGTGTAATGTGTGTAAAACAATTGTAAAATGGTATTCTTAAAAATTTACATTGTTACGAAAATTATAATTCATAATTTGAACCAATTTAATTTAAATCTTTAAAGCCGAAGTTGCAAAGCAATAAAAAAATTTTAATGTGTTTGTTTTCTAGGGGGTGATTTTAATGGAAAACAGACGTATTTTCATTGTGATAGGAAAAATATTCGGAAAACTCTCAAGAACCCGGATCAGCCGATATTCAAAGAGAAAACACTATCAAATTCCAATATTCCAAAGTCACAAAAAATCAAATTAAGACCCCTTTTCCGTTTGATTCCAGACAATGAAACATAACCGGGCTATATGCTTCAAACTCAAGGACCCTCAATTATGAAAATAGATATGGGCATTTTAGGCTTTGCAACCTGTTGTGCACTGAGTTTGAGTTAGATTAATTTCATTACTTCAAATATTTGATGATATCTCCAACCATATTGCTGAATTTTAACTTTTTGCCGCAAATTAAATCAAGATTTGTAACTTAAATTAAGAGTACACGTCAAGCTGATTTTATCTGCATCTATCTTTTGGGATTGCTCATCTTTACCTACTGCTTCTTAACTATGGTCAAGCGCCAAAAACTGCACCAGAGTCATTATATGAGTGAAAACACATGAGAGTCTATGAAGCACTTAACATGCATTGACCAGCACAGTAAGAAAATTTTGAGTCAGAGACAGAAGAATTAATGCATCTTCTGTCACACCAGATTAAAGTTGTCTTAAATTTTTTAAAAGATGTAAGGATATGAATTAATTTCTGAAATTAATGTCCAAACAATAATTTGAAATTAATATTTTAAATAATTTTAAATTAATGTTTAATAGGGAATACATGCTTACAAATTTTTTTTCAATATATTTAATATAAGCTAATATAGAAGTTAATGAAAATCCATGTCCTTTTCTAATATTTTCAAAAAATTCAATTTTTTATTTTATTTGATATAACAGCTTATGCAACGAGACAAATTTTTTGCTCATATATTTTTACAATTGGAAAATTAATCTTGTTAGAGTTATTTATTTTATTTGGAAAAATTAATGCTAAAATTTTAAAAATGACCGTCAGTGAGTTGAATCATATTTTTTATTTTCCCTGATGTTAGGCTTCCATTGTAGAACTAAATAAATTCAATAAACTTAAATTTCTCTAAATATCATAGAAATCAACGTTTTTAATGCTCGTTTAAATATATCGAAATAAACCATATTCATTTTTGAGAATTAAGTTGCATTTGTAATTTATTATTTGGTTAATATAGAAAGGATTCCATGCAATCGTTTTTTATAACTAATATGACGATTTCACAATTGTTTAATATACATAAAAAACTATTTGTTATAATTATTTATGCGTATTAAATGATAGATAAATGGTCATATTAGTAATAAAAATAATTGCAAATAAATAAATATTTGTTATTATTACTTATGTATATGATATAAGATTATACTGCGTGAAAGTTCTCAAATCCCTACATTTAAACATTTTTTATTAACCATTGTAAATGTGCAATAATCAAATTTATTTTAACAAAAATATTAATAATTAGATAAAAGTTTGCATAAATAAACAATTTTTTAAAATGAAAAATATTTAAAACCATCGATAAATTTATTTTAATTTTATGATGATAACAAAATTTTTTAATTAAAGGCTATATTTACCAGATTGAGAAGAAAGAAATCATTTTTTGTCAAAATATAATATTTTTCTTAATTTAATTAATCACAATTTTCCCACAAACTCTAAGAAATTATACTCTCTTTGAGATTAGAAAAAATTACTTTTTATAAACTCCCTTAAATGCAATTTTTTGTTTACTGTTATATATAATTTTTGAAAAAAGAATAATTAAATATTCACCAACATTTTACGTAAAATGGACTTCTTAATATTTACATAATCAAGGGTTTAAAAAGGAACTTTTGCCGTGACCAGGATTCGAACCTGGGTTATTGCGGCCACAACGCAATGTACTGACCACTATACGATCACGGCTCGCTTCGAAAGTCACTTTGAATTAAATATCTCACAGAATACTTCAAAAAGTAGCATTTTTATCCCAAAACTTATTGGAGCATATCAAATTGCTTTAAAAAACAATTCATGGTTACGGTCGTGAAAGAAACATCTTACTCTAGAGCTATTGTAAATTGTATTTAATTTTTCACGTTTTTGTTTATACTTTGTATTTAATTTGCTAAATCTACAGTGTATTTTTTGTTTCAAATTTGTATTCAATTTGATAAATTTTTATTACTTTTACTTTCTTATATAGAATTTAATTTGCAATTCCTTGTCGCACGTCAAATATTTGACTTAAATTACAATTAAAGTAAATTATACACAATTAAAGTAAATTTATAATTTGAAGGAAAACTACATAGGAAGACCGATAAGATAGTTCCTGCTGAGATAGATTCTGAAGTATCTACGCTAATTCTAAATTTTAGTATTCAACAAAAATATATTCAAATTAAATTCTACTTATTAAATTAATTTAACTACTTCAGGTTGACACCATCTCCTATTTTGTCGAGAATTAGAAGCATTTTGCAAGCATTAAATCAACCTTTTCCATTCATATTAAGAGAGATATATCAAATTAAATTTCAGTTTCATTTGATTCTCTAGGTTAGTTTATTGTAGTATTTCAAATTGGCTATACCAGCATACAGAAATTGCTAAACATTGTCAACTGCTTCTTAATTATGAACTACGGTCATCTCCCAAAATCGGCAAACTAGCCATTATACTAATGGGAAAACATAAGATGTTGAGCAATATTTAATGTGCATAGGCTTCACAATTTCAAAACAATTTTAAGTGCACAAGAGTACTGCCTTTTCTCACACACCAGATTGACGCAGTCTTAAATTTGTTAAAAGGTATGAACAAAAATGAATTAGTTTCTCAAATTATGTTGCCATACAATATTTTTAAATTAATGTTTAATTTTTCAGTAAAACAAATGAAATACACGCATACAGATTCCATTTTCAGTGAACTTAAACTATTTCAATTTGAATTAAATTCATATGTTTTATTAATATATAAATCAATGTATTTTCTATTTTATTTAATAAAATTGCTTACAAAATGTGTTAATTTTTATTTCATATAATTGCATGCTTAACGTTGTTTGAGTTATTATTTTATCAAGGAGTTAATACTAAAATTATACAATTTAGAAACAATCGATAATCTGTTTCTACCCTCAATTACTAAGCGAATCATATTTTCTATTTCTTCTTATCAAAATAGGTATCCATTGTAGAAATAAAAAATTTCTGTAAACCCTAACATTTCCTCTAAATATCGTAGCAATAAAGCAAAATTATATTTGCTTAGCAATCAATATTTTTAAAATCCGTTAAGTTATATGTAAATAAATCAAACATTTTTCAGAATAAGGTTATATTTGTAATCCTTTTTTGATTAATATAGGAAAGATTATGTTTTCATAGCAATCGTTTTTTCTTTTTGTTACAATTCCGACCATTTCTCAAAATGGTCGTAATTATTATTTATTTGATTTAAGATTATAATGTGTGAGTGTTATCAAACTTTTACATTTGGGAATTTATGCGTTATCTTCTTTGTTGCGATACTCATATTTTAGTTTAACTAAAAATAATAAAAAGACAATATTTTGCAATCATAATAGTTTATAGAACAAAAAAATATTTAAAATCATCAATACATTTACCTTACTTTTATTTATTGATAAAATATTTATTTTTTAAAAACTTTATTTATCAATTTTTGAAAAGAATGAAATCAATTTTATTCAACATATAATATACATTTTAATTTATTTAACTCACAAACTGCATGCAATTCCTTCTTTGATGTTTGGAAATAAATTACTTTTACAAACTCACTTATATAAGAGTTTTACTTTTTTAAGTATTATAATTTTTGATAAAAGGAAAATTATATATAAATATCCACCAACATTTTATGTAAAATAGTCTTAAAGAAACTGATTTAATCAAGGATTAAAAAATGAGTGTTTGCCGTGACCAGGATTCGAACCTGGGTTATTGCGGCCACAACGCAATGTACTAACCACGATACAATCACGGCCCATTGTTTGAGTGTTTTAGAATTAAATAGTTTTTAGATTACTTTAAAATGTATCATTTTTTACCTAAGTTTAATAGAGCATATCACAAACAGATGTAAGAAAACAACCCAAACCCTGACATTCTTAGGTGCAGAGGACAGCACTTAGGGAAATTAGACAGCTTGGATAAATTATTTTAGTTAGAAATGATTTATATTGATGTTAATACAATTATATAAAAATAGTTTTGACTGTGAGACTTAAACTTTGATGCAAAAGGACATAACAAATTTTTAAACTGAAAGTAATTAAAAACATTTTTGATCCATTATAGTTAAAAAATAATAGTTATAAATTTAAAATTATTGATGATGTGGAAGCTCTTATCATTAATAAAAATATAATAATATTCATAAAAGCATAAAAAATTTTATGGCTTTTTTACATTGAGTAATCACGTGATAACTAAGTGGTTAAGATTTTGATTTGTAAGCGCATGCGCAGTAGGCCAAGAAGTAAATTTAGGTATATGTGACATGATAATGTTTTGAACAACTTTAAGACTTTCAAAGTCACCAACAGAAATACTGAATTCAAACGCAGAACTTTGTGAAGGAGCATTGTAAAGCAAGCTAAGGACTACCCTGGGCTGTAATGCCAATAATGAAATAAAATTAAATTTTGTGTGATAATTTCATAAAATTTACTTCCAATCTTTTTCAACATGAATAAATATCGTAAATAATTTCTGCGATTAATAATATCAAACATTGTGAATGATTGTAAGTCCAATAGGATGTTGAATTTTTAGGATTTATGATAATTTTGATTTTAAAATTTAGCAAATCATCAAAAAATTATGAATCGAGGAACGATATTTAATTTAGACTGATCAATTCTTGATCCTCAGAACAACAGCTCAATTGTTTGGTTCACTTATTGTTACAAATAGAAAAAAAAACATTTGAAAAATCTTTTTTCTTTCTCACAAATTCATTATTTCAAAAAGTATAAATTATATTTCAATTTTAAATCTTCAAAATCCTAAAGTATAAATGAATACAGATAATTCATGTATTTTATCGCATTAACAATCTCATCTTTATTCCCTTCAACTTAAACGTCAAACATTTCATGTAAATTTTTTCAATTCATATATTCTTCATTATGACGTCACAAGCTTAAAAAATTTCTAGAACTCACAAATTTTATATAAATTTGAATGCGTTTATTCAAATTTAAACTATTTTTAGGCAGCATTCATTTCGCTCTTTATTTTTAAAGAAGATTCATCAACGCCCAAGATTCGAAACCAGTTGCATCGACCGCAAAGAAACGTTTTAACTATCATATGATCATTTTCCATGAATTCATGCCCCTTAAAATTCGTATATTCTCATAATTTTATTTTTCTGAAAAACAGCATTCTGTAGAATAGATCAGATTCCCACGGGAAAATAAGTTTTGAAAAATGAATATTCTTCATAGAATGCAACATTAAATAAAATATTTTGATAAAAATAAAATGAAAAAATCTTATTGAATTTTAAGATTGCTTCAATAAATTTTCTTTTAATTAATATTTATCATTCCCAATCTATGATTTTTAATTAAATATATTAAATTAAATTTTATGAATGCAAAAATGTTCATAAGTTTTACTAGTTATATAATTTACAAATATTGATGGTAATATTACGAAAATTTGGTGTTTTCTAATATGAAGAATAATATTTTACTTTGTAAAAGTTCAACAGAAAATTCCAATTGAGAACAGAATTCGTATTTGTATTAGTGGAACCACAAAAATATAAATAAAATTCTATATTACAAATATGATGCATCTAAATTACACTAACAAAATTTACGTTATGAATATAAAGATTACAATGTCTTTCTTTACTTCTTACAAATATCACCTACAGTCTCTTTTTTACATATATATTCAATTTTAAAACAATTAAAAAAACAAATTTTAAATTATTTGCTACAAAAAGCACTTTAAAATGTCTTAAAAGGTCTTTAAAATATCAACCCTCAGTTAGGAAATGAATCATATTTTTGTTTTCTACTAATGATCCAAAATATCTACCCATTGTAGAAATAAAAAATTTCTAGAAACCCTAACATTTTCTCTAAATATTGTAGCAATGAAGCACAAAATTAAATTTGTTTAGCAATCAATATTTTTATAACCAGTTTACTTATTTGTATATAAATCAAACAGTTTCAAGAAATAAGTTATGTTTTTAATCTTTTATTTTATTAATATAGGAAGAAATTATATTTTCATAGCAATCGTTTTTACTTTTTATAACAATTCTGACCATTTTTCAAAATAATCGTAATTTTTTATTTATTTGGTTTAAGATTATAATGTGTGAGCGTTATCGAAATTTTACACTTAGGAATATATGCGTCATTTATTGCGTTGTCATACTCATATTTTAATTTAACAAAAATTAATAAAATTAATAAATTTGGCAAAGATAACAGTTTATCGAACAAAAAAGTATTTAAAATCATCTATAGATTTATTTTATTTTTATATATTAATAAAATATTTATTTTTTAAAACTTTATAAATTTTTTGAGAAGAATGAAATCAATTTTACTCAATGTATAATATACATATTAATTTAATAACTCACAAGTTTCATGCAAATTCTTTAATCTATTCTCTGATGTTTGGAAATAAATACTTTTTACAAACTCACTTATATAAAAACTTTACTTTCCTTAGTATTATAACTTTAAAAAAAGGAAAGTTATATATAAATATCCACCAACATTTTATGTAAAATAGACTTAAAGAAACTGATTTAATAAAGCATTAAAAATGAGTGTTTGCCGGGACCAGGATTCGAACCTGGGCTATTGCGGCCACAACGCAATGTTCTAACCACTATACGATCACGGCTCGATCTCTGAGTGTTTCAGAAATAAATAGTTCTTAGAATACTTCAAAATGTAACATTTTTTATCTAAATTTAATGGAGCGCATCACAAATGGATGCAAGAAAACAACCCAAAAGCTGATATTCTTAGGTACAGAGGGCAGCACTAAGGAAAGTAAGAGAGCTTTGATAAATTTTTTGAATGGGAAACGATTTAGATTGACGTTAATACAATTTTATAGAAATAATTATAACTGTGTGAGACTTAAACTTTAATGCAAAAAGACATAACTAATTTTTAAACTGAATGTATTTATAAACATTTTTGATCCGCTATATTTAAAAAATACTTGTTAGAAAATTGAAATTAATTTATGAATTGGAAACATTCATAAAGATATATTTAGAGAGAGATTCATGAAACCATATTAATCTTCATACCGTTGGTACAGTGAGAAATCACCTGATATAACCGAGTAGTTAAGATTTTTGCATTTCAAGCGCATGCGCAGTAGGCCAATAATTAGATTAAGGAAAAGATGACTTGATGTTTTGAACAATTTTAAAACTTACAAAGTCCTCAACAGAAGGATTAAATTTAAGGATTCAAGAGTACTGAGTAGGAACATTGTACAGCAAGAAAAGAACAACCCTGGGCTGTAATGCCAATAAAGAAGAAAATTTAAATTTTTAAATTGTTTATTATATGAAATACTTTAAAATGTCTTAAAAAGTTGAATTTAACGATTGTTTAATTTAGTTTTTTTCTATTTGAAGAATAATCATTAAATGCTTGAAATTACTTGACAGACAAAATATCAAAATTCAAATCTAATACAATATATACAACGATGACAAGATTTTCAGAATTAAACAAATAAAGAATATAATGAGAATGCTAAAGGAAAGTTTAAGTATAAATCTTGCTAATTGCAATATTTGAAAATAACGTTCTTAAAATTCAGCATACATTCATTTTCCTCATATTTTATAACATGAATAATTTAGGTTCTAGAAAAATTATAATGGCATATTTTAACCATAAAGTGGTTCTTTCTTTTGTTTCAGTTGAGATCATGACTCTATACCGCTTTCTTACAATTCTCATTGGTTTAAAATATCCATAACTTCAGATAACGTTTTATCTAAGTCACTTCCTATTGAGACGGTGCCTTATATCTGACTTTCGACGAATTTGCTGCTTGTCTTCAAATCACTTTCTTCAAGAGAGCGTGAACAAGGCGAAATTCACCATCTAATGTCTGAGAATATATTTGTGCGCGAAGTTTATTATCGTAATAAAACTATTTTTTTTATATTAAGACCAAAGAATCGGATTGAGAAGCCGTTTCCTATTGATTCCAGCCATTTTCATGTTGACAATAGAATTTAAGAAAAGCATAATGAAAAAGAGTAGATAAAACATCCACTTTATGGTTAATTTAAATCGGAAATCACGATTTAATTTTTTAAAAATTTCATTAATAGAATTTAAAATAAATAATTGCAATATTTGTAAACAATTTCTTTTAAGTCTTTAGACTAATAACTTGATTACCCCAGCATTATTATTATTAATTTTTTTTAATTAAAATAAGTTTGAGATGGACTCTTAACACATTATAATTAAGTATTTGCTTAAAATATTTTTCAAATAGGATTTATTATAAAACAAACGACTATAACAGTATCAATTTAAACGTATATTTTTTTATTTGCATATAATTAATAACAATGCTTTCTTTCACAACATTTAAATTATAAAGCATTTACATAACATGATAATTTTAATGAGATTTTTAAGAGCATTTTATTTATTTTTGCATCATTCTCTCTCTCTCTTTTCGGGTGAAAATAACATCTATCGCTTATTTTATCTTAACAAATCTTCGTATGTTATTATGTCCAAACCTATTTTACAAACTCACCTGTTCCAATATAATATAATAATAATAATAATAATATTTTAATTTTGTTAGGTATTTATTAATGTTAGCAGTTTAATTAAGATATACTTCAAAAGGCCTTTCTAAATATAGATAAAATTCTTAAAATAGTAGACGTAAAGGCATAGTGAGAAAATTTTATTCCAAATTTGCACTGTCACAAAAATTGCATTTTATTTTGACACAGCTTAGTGCTGAAATTTGTTGAATGGCAACTGACAATCTTTCATTTTTCAAAGATAGTAGGTAACAATCGGGGGAGAAAAACAAATTAAAAAATCCTAAATATCCACCCCAACGAGCATCCTATCACGAAACCACGGTAAGCTTTAAGTAGTATGTAAAGGTACACACACCATAGTAAATAACCTGATAGACAAAGCAAGCTAAAAACCCTTGAAGCAAATGCCAAGTTAATATATTCCTAAGGAATTTTCAATAGATAATTGCGTTCAATTGATAATTGTCTTTCGATAGATAATTGTGATTTTGTGGAAAAAACATAAGAGCTTGAAGAACACTTAATGCAGCATAGGCCTTCTCAGCAGAAGGCAGACAGATATAAGAATGACACCTTTATTAACCAGGTTAACATGACACTAAATCTGTTGAAATATATAAACAAATGGATTTCTTGCAGCAAAATGTATTGCCAAACGATGATCTTAAAAAATAAATAAATATTTTAGTAACGTAAGAGAAATCCATGCATATTAATTCTATTTCCAAAGAATTTTTACTTAAATGATCGTAAAATTTAAAGAAAATTCCTACCCCTTCATGACAATTCTCAAAACATCCATAACTTTTTTTATTTTATTAAAATGCGTTTTATTTTTTACTGTCCATAATTGCTAGATAATTTCTAAATATTTCTGTTTGATAAAAAAAAATTGTAATTTTCATAAACTTTTTCATGAAAAAAGTTTTTAATGAAAAACAGTTTCTTATGAAAAAAGGTTTTTGATGCTCAAATTAATGATTTGATAATATTTACACAGTTCTTTCATTTAAAATCTTTATTTGCTGCTGTGACCTGTACTCAAATCTGAGTCACTGAGACACACAGTACAATATAATAACTATCATGTGATCATGGCCTACAAAATCCAGAAATTATCAATTTTTGTAAATAATTTATTAAAGCAATATATTAAGTTGTTTTATAAATAAGTGGTTTCTACAAATTTTAAGCATTTATGCTAACAATAATGGAAATATAATTTTTGCAGGTTGTGATTAAAAACATGTTGAATTAAGCTTGAAGATCTATAGTCATATTTTGCTATTAACGCATAAATTAAACATGGTACAACGTTTTAAATGGAATTTCGCGCGAACCACAATACAAGTATACTTCTCAAAAAGGATAATAATTCCTGCAGCCGTTAACCAATCTAATCTCAATGATAAATAATAAATTTATTTCGAGAGCTTATACTAGAAATATGCAAATTCTTGCAAATATGAAATAAAAGGTTGCCAAATTCAGACAGCTAATTTTGTTAAATTAAAATTTGAACAATATGTGTGTAGTTGGTGTATTTTTCATTATTACACAAATTTATTTTTATACATAAGGTTTTTTTATTATAAGACATAATTTTTTTATTTTTCAGTGTGTTTTTCATTAGGAGGTATAATCATAATTGAATAGCAATTTTTATGTAAATGATGTAATGGATTATTTTATTTATTAATCAATTCTATTTTAGAAAATTAATGGAATAGAAATTTTTTGTTGTATATATGTATAGATATTTGATTAGATATAATATTTTTGAAATTCAATATATGTAAATACTCAAGAATTTCAGTGGCATAAAACAAGAAACAATAAAACATATTCAATCAGAAAGTTATTCCGTTCAGAATCCAATGCAGTAACCGCTACGTGATCACAACTTGCAGAAAAGCGTACTTCTGCATCTTGGTAAATATGCTTTTCATTACCAAGAAAATACGAGTTTATCTGCACGTTTTTTTATATAAATTTAACCAAGCGTGTATATTTATCCGGAAAAGGAACGGCAATTACGAATCATTATGGTAGACAGTAGTGCTAAGTAAATGTGATATCAAAGTATCTGGCAGGATCTTCAGTAATCGGTATAATAGCCAAATTTGGTGACAGTTTTTATTTGGCGAGATTTTTCTTTTGTTGTGGTTTTGGCTGAGTATCTTTTGAGCAAATACAAGGATTTGCTTAAATTCAGTTATTTTTCTTGTTTAACTTTGAACAAATGTTAACAGTTTCCTAGATGATAAATATATTCTCCTAGATTATTTTCAAATATTTCGGGATTTCTCTTTTCTCCATTATTTTCAATCATTCATTTTCTTAAATGACGTGAAATTTCTTATGATAATCAGGAAAGCAGTAGTATTATTTTTCTTGTTTTATGTTTGTTTTGGATTCTATCGTTTTTCATTTAGCGGCCATTTTCGTTTGGCTGGATGACTGCTCATGTCACCAAAAAAAAAAAAAAAAAAAAAAGGGGCCAACTCACTCATTATTATTTTGACTCAGTAAGAAGCAATTAATGAACTGAAAAACAGCAGCGACTAATGTTAAATATGAATACATTTACGATAAATAATCTGCTAGAAGTTTATTTCAATGAGCACAATAAAATATATATCGGCTGATAAATTGAATACATATTTCAGTAATAAAATTATTTATGATAAAATTTTATAGGATTCGATTATTATTTATATGAAATTCTTCTTAAAAGAAATTTATATTTGAAAAGTAGTATTTGTAAATTTTCAGCAAACAGTAATTTCACTTAAAAAATAAATTATCATGGGCAAACTTTTCTGTGCGTTAAGGATTTCATCCTCCAATACTGTGTAAGCTGTACATTCGATAACATAAAATTGTAACAATAAATTATTGCTGATGTATTCAAATGTAACTCTTAATATTTCTTAAAATCCAATCTTGTAGATATTTGTAATACTCAATAATATAGAACAATTAATCACTCTTTATTCAAATTTTAATGACACTTAGCAAGAGTCACATTAGTCTCTGTATATTTTAGGGCTTCTATCACTGTGAACTTCGTAGTCGCCGAGATAATTTTGTCCTCAGGACTTTAAAAACATAAAAATTTTATTTGCTATGAAATCTGAGGTATCTGATAAAAAATTTTATTGCGCTCGGATAAGTAGAAGAAATACTCTTGGAAGAGTTGAGCTTTTTTTTTAATTAATTTTCCAATATGACTGCTAAAAATAAATTTGGTTACTTTTTTTTCTTGGAACAAAAATCGTTATTGTCATGTATTTCATTGCATTTGCTTATAATAGTAAGAAATTTATTTCTAACTATTAAATCGTTGTTTGTTTCATTACACTTGAAATCCTAAGTACGCCTCTTTATTACGATTGGTTTAAAATATGCATGACGTCAGATAACATTTCACCCACGTCACATAGTGTTGAGACGACGTTGTAAATCTGACTTGTCGACGAATTCACTACCTACCTTCAAATCACTTTCTTCGAGCAACAGCAAACAAGACGAAATTCACCATCGAATGTCTGAAAATTTGTCAAAAATCATTTTGACATCATTTGTAATTTTGTTAATAAAATAATAAATGTTCTTATATAAAGAGCAAAGCATATGTTTGAGAAGCCGTTTTCCACTGATTAAAGCCATTAACACATATATGGACAATAGAACAGCAGAAAAAGCAAAATGAAAAAGATATGACAAAACATCCACTTTATGATGAGTTTAAATGTGTAAGTATGATGCCCCCCCAAGAGATTTCTCGATAAATCTAGCGTCTTTTGTTTTGATTAAAGTGTTGCCAATTTGAGATTTTGTTGTTTTTCGAAATTTTTGTTGCCCGATTTAGACTTTTCTTGTGTTTTACACTACTTTTAAGTTATATATATGCTTCTTTTTAGTGGCAACAGCATTTAATTTTTTGCTCTACGTTTCAATATGAAGTTTTTATATATAATTCTTAATAAATTATATTTTTTTAATCAATAGAGGGTTAATCTGTAGTTTGATTACCCCTTTCTCGATAAATGGGCAATAGACACGCCAAGCGTAATAACCCTGGCTATTTCATCCTAAATGCACTCCTCGTGGGAAAAAATGCACTAGAATATGGAAAAAATATGATAATTTTTCTCCATATTCCAATGTATTTTTTGTTATACATTTCGTAAAATAAAAACCATTGTTTTTGTTTTCGTTGCCATACCAACGGCGTAATTCGTTAAAAACACGAATTTCGGCTTCGTCGCCTTAGAAACGTCGTTTTTGCATAGTGTCTCTCGGAGCATTCAACTCCGCTAGACAAAACGCAAAAACGCGCCAGTTGGCGACTTTTTGAAAATACGCCAAGCAGATGACACAAAGCACATTTTCACCCAATAGAGTAATAAGTATTAAAATTCTAGTAGCTTGTAGCAATTGGGCATTGGAATTTTTTTCACATTTAATAATAAGAAAATCATTGCATATTCTACTACATTTGACTAAACTGAATGCTTTCTGTAAATAAATGTAAAGTAGTTTTTGTAAATGAAAAGTAGCAACTCATGAAGAAAAAAAACTTTATCATGGCAAGATTAATTTGTAGTAAGAATTTTTTTATAAAGATTTATATAAAATGATAATAAATTAGTTTATATTGTAGCAATGATAAGTTCATTTTTTTTTCCTTTTGTATTGCCAAAATAACTCTGGTAGTTTAAATTTAGTCATCATACTTTTTTTCAGTAAAATTTTACAAAATTTGTTTCAATGAATTGTGAAACAAACATGGGTGGATTGCAGACAAACGAACCAAATGGCGAAATAAATATCACCCCAGAACTACTTGTGACCTATTATATTCAAAATTAGCACAGTTTATACAATGGATGCATGAAACAAAATATATCATTGAATATTTTCGATATGTAAGTATGTCTATGATGTAAGTATGTAAGTCACATGAAGTAAGTCTATTATTGTTATTTACTTATCTTTTGTACCGGTTGTTTTAGAGGGAAGCAAAACACAAAATCACAGATTTTTTTTTTTTCATTTTCCAGAAATAGGTTTTCGATTTTTTTATGCCATTATGTGATTTAAATGTTTCTAAAATGTGTATTTTTGAAACTTTAAGAAATTTCTCATTCTAAAATCCTATGTTAATCACAAAAAAAAGTCACAATAGTTGCCAATGAGGGGAATATCCTACTAGCACCAGTTTAAGTCTGCAAGGACAATTTAAATTTTTAAAAATTTCAGTAATTAATTGAATTTCTAATTAATAATTGAGTGAAAATATGCTTTGGGTCCCCTGCTTGGCGCATTTTCAAAAAGTCGCCAACTGGCGCATTTTTGCGTGTTGTCTCATGGAGTTGAATGCTCCGAGAGACACTATGCAAAAACGGCGTTTCTATGGCAACGAAACCGAAATCCTTGTTTTTAATGAATTTCACTGTTGGTATGGCAACAAAAACTAGGATTTTTTACGGATTGTATAACAAAAAATACGCATATAATTGTATAATAAAATATAACAAAAAAAGACAGGATTGCCACAAGGAGTGCATTTAGGATGAATAAGTCAGGGTTACCACACTTTGCGTGTCTATCACCCATTTGGCGAGAAAGGGGTACCCAAACCACAGATTAACCAATAATTGCAATATTTGTAAGCAATCTATTTGAATCTTAAAACTATTGACTTGCTTACGCCAACATTACATTTTTTATGTTTTAATAAATTAAAATACAAGCATAAGGTTTACAGTATTGTTTTTAATAAAACATGCGTTTTATAATTTTTTTAACGCGTGCATATTTTAAATCAGTAATTAAAAAAAAATTTAAGTTGTGTTTTAAATTATTTATTTCAACAAAGATATAAATTATCCGTTGTCTTCTTTTTCCCTTATAAATTTGAAAGAAAAAGTATTTTAGTTTTTTCTAATTTCCTCTTTTTAATTTCAATAACGTACGATAATTCAATGCGCACCACATTTCCTTATTTTCCTTTTTCTGACAATATTTTTTAATATTTTTCTGAAAAAAAAACATAGTATTGAGATATTACAATATCTAAGATGAAAAACATCAAGAGAAACATTCTTCTTAATGTGAGGAATTAATATTTTCTAAATTCACTTCACCACACAAAACTTAACAAAGCTTTATTTAGCTAATTCTTTGGTTTAATGTATTGCGTTACAAGCCCTAGGGAATAAAAAATTTTTACAGTAAATAAAAACATTTCTTCATACCTTCATTAAAAGTATTTTTAGAGGCATTTAAGAAATTTTTTTAAATTTAGAAATGCATTTCTCTATTTTAAGTGATATCTCAAATAACTGATATACGAGAAATCTTTGTGGCCCTGAATAAAGAAAATTTTGACTATAATCTTGCATCAGTTATAGATTGTAAGAGCTATTCTGAGAAAAAGGATTCATCCAGTATTTAAATATCTTTTTCAAGTATAATTTAGTGAATGTTGAAAATGAAATTTTTATGGATAAATGAAGTACCCGTTGTTGAACCTTTGCGAAAATAAAAATATTTTACACTATTTAAATATATTTACTTACTGCGAATATTTTAACAATTTTAACATAACTTTTTTATAAAATAGTTTTGCAACAAGTATTTATTTGTCATCGAATGGCAACAATAACAGAAAACATATGATCAGATTCCATCTGCCATGAAGTGGGCTGAAAAATATTAATGCTAATTGCGTTAATTGCCAGTTTTGTGTTTATAGTATTCTGCTTTTTTACAGATGCCGTATATTCCAGGATGCATTATTCTGAATTTTTTGAAGGTGAAGAAAGGTTGCCAAGATGACGTGCTGTGACTTACGTGATGACGTAAATACTAGGGTTCCAAAAATATAATTTTCTGCTTAATTCTTATAGATCACATATCTATGATATAATAAAAGTCAGGTTGCCAGATACATAAGAAAACCCGCCATAAAATAAACAAAATCAGAATTTGACTCCATGGATTATACAGCATATGAGCCTTTTCTTTATTTCCAATTGATCTAGCAAAATTATCATTTCTAATCAATCGTGAAATTGCGATCAATTTCAATTACAATCTCATTTATTGAACTTAATTCCATCTCTTCCCTCAAACGTAATAATTTTTTTATATTTTAAAATATCAATTTTTTAAAGAATAATATAAATATATTGATAAAGGGAAAATAAAAATTTCATTCGGATGATTCTTCAAAACTTATACATTTTCCTGCCACATTTTCTGAGGTATAAATATAATATTTGGCAAAAATACAAAGAATACTGAAAATATTTAAACAGTTTTGTATTAAAGTATAAATTTTATATAAATAATTTTATATAAATTGATTAAGAAAATATGCGATATTCTCCTAAAGTTAAAAATACAAGTATGCAAATCACCATATATATATATATATATATATATATATATATATATATATATATATATATATATATATATATATATATATATATATATATATATATAAGTTTTAACTGAACGGTGTAGGATCATGTAACAAAATTTCGTCTACGTGAACCATATAATTATTTACTCATAAATTGTCACGGTAAAAGTGGTTACCTAGGAATCACGAAAAATTTAGTTTAAGTTAGTTTTTTAAAAAAAACTCAATAATGTCAATATGTAGATTATATAGCATAATATCTTGTGAGTGTAAAATAATTGACGTGCTTTACCTGTTTAAATCAGCTGAAAAATATGTGAAAAAAGAAACTTATTATCACAAATGAACTCAACTTCAAAAATCAATGAAGTAAATAATCATTTAATAAATGTGAAAATTTTCAACGAGCCGTGACCAGGATTCGAATGTGGGTTATTGCGGCCACAACACAGTGTACTGACCACCATACGTTCACGGCTAGTGTTGCGAAACAATTCTGAATAACAAACTTCACAGATCATTTTTTTCAAAAAAGATGCTTATTACTCAAAATTAGTGGAGCATATCACATTATTTTTTTTTAAAAATAATCTTTAATTGCTGTTCGTATGTACAGATGGCAGCACTAACTAAAATGTATAACAACTCTCACTGTTCATAAAAACATAAAACTAACTACTGAAGTGAGAGAAGTGATATTTCAAAAATTATAAAAAGGGAAATATTTTATGAAGGAGAAAACGGAAAATAATTAAGCGGAAAATTTCATGTAAGTAAAGCTATTAATCAAAGTTAAATTAGTTGAAATATGAAATACACATTATAAAAAAGAATACATAACACTTGCTATATATATTTAAATAATTTGATTTAGTTTTCAAAAAATAGTAATTATGTTTAATAAGATGGATATATGTATTATTCTAATGACTAAGCATTTATTCATGCGATTGAGTTTACATGGGAAACATTTTTAAAGATTATTCAAAATAAAAATAGCTAAACCATATATTTATTACTATTATTATTCATTTTTTTAATTCATTATTTATTATTAAACTGTCAAGTTAAAAATTGTTTCCTGGAGATCGCTGAAATTGTTCCGTCCTTTATATATATAATTCTGATTTAACAAAATATATTTTTGAAAGTATCAAAGAAATATAATAAATATAAATATCTTCAAAAACTGTGAAATGGTTAATTTTCTTTGCCGGTTTAAATCATCTGAAAAACGGATGTAACTAGAAAATTATCATCCCAACCGAAAACAACCTCAAAAATCAATGAAGAAAAAATTTATTTCACAAAAATAAAAATCTTGCAATATGCCATGACAAGGATTCAAACATGGGTTAACACGGCATCAACGCAATGTACTCGTTCTAATCACTATATGATCACGGTTTTTGTCGCGCAACTCTTCGGAATAGCAAAATTCACTAAAGATTTCTTTTTTTTAAAAAAAGGCACATTTTACCTAAAATTAATGGAGCTTATCACATTAATTTGAATTAACAATCTGTAATTGCCGTTATTATCTGTAGATTGCTTACTTAAATGTGTAATTGCCCTCACAATAAATAAAAAATTAAAATTAACGGCTTAAGTGGAAAGTGATATATTAAAAATTAAAGGAGACCACTTTATAAAGAGAAAATAATTAAGCGAAAATTTGTATACAAGAAAAACTATTAATAATGTGCTTTTAAATTAAAATAGTTTTGGAAATTTGAAATACGTATTGCCAAAATAAATATATACTTCTTGGTACAAATTTTATATGCAATTCGATTCAGATTTAAATAAATAGTATCAATAAAGATATTGTGCTATTAACATTAAATTAGTTTCGAAAATAAATTAATGTGTCAATTGATTGCTAATTAATAATAAAATGAGATCAATAGAAGAAAGATATCATATACTATCAGATATTTTTTTATTAAACTTTAAGATACCATATAATATCAAATATTTTTTTATTAAACTTTAAGCTGAATGGTTATATATTATTAGTATACTGTCACGTGAAAAGTAGTTATTTGGAAAGTAATGATTTCTTTCACAATTTATCTGTCTATTATATATATATATATATATATATATATATATATATATATATATATATATATATATATATATATATATATATATATATATATATATAAAATATGTATATATATATATTATATATATATCTATATAATATATATATATATATATATATATATATATATATATATATATATATATATATATTATATATATATATATATATATATATTCTTTCCCGGTCTTTTTTTAAGTTGAAAAATTGGTGTAACTAGAAACTTATCTTCAATACTGACCCAACAAAATTCACTGAAGAAACAAAAATTATATAAAAGTAAAAAAGTACGTATGCCGTGACCAGGATTCGAACCTGGGTTATTGCGGCCACAACGCAATGTACTAACCACTATACGATCACGGCTCACGCTAAGAAACACTTCTGAATACTTAACTTCACAGATCATTTTCCACAAATGATACATCTTACACAAAATTAGTGGAGCATATCACATTATTTTAAAAAACTCATCTGTAATTGCCGTTTTTATGTATAGATGGCAGCTCTAACTAAAATGTATGACAACTCTCACAACACATAAAAACATAAAACTAGCTGCTGAAGTGAGAGAAATTATATACTAAAAATTTTAAAAAATATTTTGTGAAGAGGAAAATGGAAATAAATTAAGCGGAAAATTTCATATAAGTAAAGATATTAATAGCTGTTAAAGTTAAATTAGTTTCGGAAATGGGAGATACACATCGCCAAAAAATATATAGTTATTGGTATAAAGTTTTTAAATAATTTGGTTTAATTCTCAAAAAGTAGAAATTATGTATAATAAGATGGATTTGTGTAGTATTCTAATGATTTTAAGCGTTTGTTCATGCGATTGAGCTTACAGGGGATATATTTTTAAAGAGAGAGAGAGCATTATTCAAAATAAAATTACTTTCATTGATATTTGGGTAAATAAAATAGATGATACTTATAAGACATAGAAACCACATCTATATAAGGCAGAAGATATTATGCGAATAAGTGTCCTATGCAAAAATTTCATACAATTAATGTTATGTTATAAGACATGTATTATTATTTATGGAAACATTTATCTTCTATGAAGAATTAAGATTATTGCAAATAGTTTTAATGCGTGTCTTTGAAATAAATTTCTTTCTTACTATTTACATATGAATTAAATAGAAATGAACAACTTATTACAGATTTTAATGAAAGTAAATGGCTGAACTATTTTTTGATTAAGTAATATTTTATACTAATTTTTATTTATTACTATCTGTTTAACATAATTAATTTCAAATATACTTGAGAACTTCAATATTGCAGTTGGCGAATTATAAAATGAAGCAGCTATCTCTTGTGATCGGAAAAGGGATAAGCTTTTTTATAAAGAATTACAGATTCTGTACCATTTAGCTGAAAATTATGCGATATATTTTCCTCAAAACATATAGACACACAATTTTATTAGTAACTTATATTAGAGATTGCTACAGTTACTTCTATTATGATGATAATCACACAACATATTACAAGGAAATTTTTAAATAAGAATATATTTTTAGACTATTTAACAATTTGTGTTACGATAACACATTTCATACTTTGTACTATTAATATACTGGGAAAATATTTTAGTATGATTTTACATACAAATTTCGAAATATACTTGGAAAGTTACATTATCCGGGTTAATACAGGGAAGTATGCCGATGAAATAACAACACACAGGCAATTTATATCCAATTTTACTTTTCGTCTCTTTCATCTCATTCGCCTTTTCTACAGATTAAATATTCCATTAACTTATCAAATAATTGTCTTGAAATACATACATATATAATGATGCAGGCGATCCAGGACTGTACTTTTAGGTTAACGGATTTGGAATACACGCCCATCACCAAGTGACGCTTAACTTTGAGCCACGGTCAGATGAAGAGTTCACACCTGAGCAGGCACCCTCCTTCCCTCATCCACGCAACATGAACAAAAAAACCTTGTACATCACTTACTGGCGTGGAGACATCTCCAACTCACGGAGCTCAAGCAACCCAGAAAGGGAGAATACGTAGTCACCCTCCCCATCACTGCTCACAGCAAATAATGCTTCACTTTGCTGATCTTAACGGGAAGGGCTGAGAATCTGGAGCTCTGTCTTGAAATGCAGGAAGTCAAATCCCCAACCCTACAATATTCACTCCGCTACATGTGGACTGGGCACGTGTCCACGTTAGGAAGTGGAAAGTCCTTCCACTGGTACGGAGTGAATGAGGAGAAAAGGTGCAGCTCAGGTGTAACCTCGTCACCTGGCCATCATTCCAATTGACGAGTTGCTTGGTGGAGTCAAAATTGTAAATCTTAATATACAGTCCATGTCACACTTGTCAACTATGTATGTTATAATTCAGAGTTATATAAAAACACAAGTAACATTTTTTTAAACAAAATATTATACTGTATCAGGGAAATTTTAAAATTTATGAATCCATCTAAAAGATGAAGCATTGAAGGAAATATAATGTCAATTAATTGTTAATCAGGATTAAAATGAGGTCAACGGAAGAGAGGGGATAATTATTTATTATAAAATTTTGGAATAATGTTAAAAATAGCCGTAAAATTAATTAATAATTTGTTAATTTTAACAGAAGTATTTAATATTTTGCAAGAAATTACTTATGAAGACTATAATGCGAAAATAAAATTTATTTATCAAAGTAAATGAATGCATTTTTAATTAAAATTTATTCAGGAAGAAAGGCCACGTTAATTAAAATCACATCATGTTAAATAAGAGTTAACAATATTGGGGGAAAATCTAAAAAATCAAAATATTAACTTGTGATATTTGACAGTTAACTTTTAAAAAATGCATAAAATAGAGGAATTATTCAAAAATAAATTTTAGATGAAAAATAGAGGAAATATCTAAAGTTTCTCTCTCTCAGACTTTACAAACATTTACTCCCCCCAAAAAAATACTTATGCAAAATTCATACTGTGTTCCAATGAATGACTCAACAATTTGAAATTGCACTGAATGAAAAAAGACTAAATTTTTTAGGTTTCTTAATAAAAAAAATTGTGTTAAACAATAATGTATGAAATTTTCTAAATCTTATTCTTTATTAAAATAATTAAAAATATTTAGCAAATCCTTATATAAATAAGGAAATAATCTAAGTCTCTCAAGTTGACACACCTTTTCTTTTTATCTAATTCTTACGTGCAAATACAATTTTGAATACATGAACATCAGATTCGCTTCAATTTATCAACATCTTTTAACCTTTCTCAGTACTTTTATACTTTTATTGATCTCCATACACTTTCAATTCAGTATGGAAATAAAAATATCGTAATTTAATTACACTTAAATGTTGAATAAATAAAAATATTTTTAATTTATAATCCTTCCCTGACGTTTCTTCTAAAAATTATGGTATTGCATATTTCTATCCACATGTTTTCAACAAATAAACAAACTATAAATTACACACAGCTAAGAGCATTCAAATGTTTGAGAAATCATGCAAAAACCAATTATTGTATGCAGTGCACATGAAATGGAAGAAACACTGAAATACGAAGTGAATGTGTCTTTAAAAATTTACTATTGTCCTAAGCTATCATAAAGTCGAGTCAAACGCCTTGAATCCAGCAATTTCATCGGCAAACCCATAGAAATGACATCTGTTTTTGTTGTTACTAATGACAATTGGACAAGCAAAGCTCGCTATGCCTTGGCTAGGCGAATTTAAGTCAATTGGGAGCGTCTTTCGTTTAATCAGAGCACCATGAAGGTGAAAGTACGACTTTTGCTCTTCATATCCACTGATAGATGGCAGCACCAAAAGTTCTATTTCCTTAATTTTAGCATTGATCTAAAGGGTGCAATGGTTGCGAGTTATACGGCCCTATTGGAAACGTTAAATTCCTTCAGAATGCACAATAGAAATGAATAGCTGTAGATAATAAGATAAGATACTTACATTTGTGTCATTCAGAAGTTCCAACTATCAGATAATACATGAATCTGAAATCTCCCTGAATTTATATTCTAGGCAAGAGATTCATGACATTATTTTATACCCTTGTATATTCATTCGTCTCATACGACTGAAAAGAAGACTCGTCACATAAGGTAACTTGTTTCCAATCTTTGACAGTAAAGGGATGATGTTGACAAGCCTGCGGGAGGTATAAGCATAAGTTACTGTATACAATCAAAAACAGTGTACACGTGAATTATTGTTTCCAAAAAGTCATGTAAGCAATGGTTCGCTGAAGACTTCCATTCATATTATTTGTTCTAACTGCACTGGAATCCGCAGTTATTTAAAGATGTGTCTCGTTTCCAACTAACTTATTAATAATAATCAATGGTAGATCACTGTCATCTTGAAAGATATTTGATCAGTCATCCTTTTCCTGGAATTCAATAATTTTGTGGATTATATATATTCACGATATACATCGGTTAGTTAAGAAAAAATCAAATTTCATCAGTACTACGAAGATACTAAGTTTTATTTCTTTTGCAACAATATGAAGCCATGTTCAAAGTCATATTAATATTAATAATTTACGTTTATGACAACAATAATTAATTTAATATTTAACCAAAATTTTGTGTGTGTGTGTGTGTGTGTGTGTGTGTGTGTGTGTGTGTGTGTGTGTGTGTGTGTGTGTGTGTGTGTGTGTGTGTGTGTGTGTGTGTGTGTGTGTGTGTGTGTGCTGTCTGCTACATCTGATAAACTTTGCTGGTTTTACTATTTTATGTATTTTGAATTATATGCCGAATTTATGAATAAATGATGTTTTGTTCTATTTTAATTATTTGCTTTACTTTTCTCTTAGATTTTTTTCAATTTTATTTATTAAATTTCCTTTATCTCTTCTCTTAAACTGCAATAGTTTATAGTTTAAAATATCAACACAATGTAATGAATTTAAATTATAAAAATGTTGATAAGAAAAATCATAATTTCATCCGGATGATTCTGCAGAACTTATAACTTGTCCAATTTTACTGAGATATAAATATGATACTTAACATAAATATTGGAAAATACTGAAAATATTCAAACACGTTGTAAATTTTATATAAGATCTACATAGATTAATAAAAATATATATTATTTAATGTATTAAATTGCTCACATATGCATTGCTTTGATTTAAGCTAAAGGATTGTAGAATGATGTAACAAAATTCGCCGGTCTAAACCCCGTGTTTTTTTATTAGTAAATTGTTACGTTAAAAATTGTTTCCTTGAGATTGCAAAAATTTTTCCGCTTTTAAAATGCATTTATAATTAATTTTTAAAAAATGTATTCTCAAAAGTAATCTACGGAATAACTCAAAATATCTTCCCAAAGTGTGAAATGGTTAGTTTTTTACCGGTTTAAGTCATCTGAAAAACAGGTGTGTGATTAGAAACTTATCACCCAAACCGAACCCAAAGTCAAAAATCAATGAAGAAAAAAAATTTATTTCATAAAAGTCAAAAATTGCAATATGCCTTGATCAGGATTCGAATGTGTGGTAGGGAGGCCGTTGCGCAATGCACTAACCACTAAACGATCACAGCTAACGTCGCGCTGCACTTATAAATAGTAAATTTCACAGATGAGTTTCAAAAAAAGCACATTTTAGCTAAAATTAATGGAGCACATCACATTACTTTGAGTTAATTATTTGTAATATAGCCTTTCTTGTGTGTAGATGTAAGCCCTTACTAAAATATTTAACTTCTCTCACAATATATAAAAAATTTAAACTAACGGCTTAAGTGAAAAGTCATACAATAAATAAAAACATAAAACTAACAGCCGAAGAGAAAATTCTTTTATTAAAAAGTAAAAAAGAAAAACGTTTTATTAAGAGAAAAATGGAAAATAATTAAGCGAAAAAAATTTTATAAGAAACACTATTAAAAGTGTGCTTTTAAATTAAATAAGTTTCGGAAATACGTGGCAAAGTCAATTGATTGTTAATTAAGATTAAAATCAGATCAATTGAAAACTAAGAATTTTTATTTAATTCATGATATAACAAATATTGCGATTAATGCTAAACGTACTTTCATTTGTAAAAAAAATCATTTAATATATCTACAGAAATTGATTTCGGAAACTATAATGTTTAATATTTATTAATCAAGCTGAATGTTTACCTTTTTAATTAAAATTATTTCCGTCAGAAAGGCGATATCAATTAAAGCCACATTATGTTAAATTGCAAGAAACAATAAGGCGAGAATCCCAAACAGCAGAATGTGAAACTTAGGATGTTTAACACATAATTTTTAAAAAATGCACAAAATGGAAATATTATTTAATAAATTTTAAGTAAGAAATAGGAAAAGTATACTTAAATATTTAGGAATTTAGATTTCATTCTGTCTAAGCAATATTTATGCAAATATTGATGATATGTTATGGTGAATGATTCAACAATACGATATTAAACTTGATGAAGAATAGACTTTAATATTTCGATTTTTTCAAAATATTGTATTAAGTAAAATGTTACAGAAGAAAATTTCAAAATCTTATTCTTCATAAACAAAATTGGCATTATTTTGCAAATATTAATATAATAAATAAGAATCTAAATAAGAATGCAATCAAGTCTCTCAGGTTTTGTCACACTTTTCTCCTTATCTTATTTTTATTTGCAAATAAAATTGATTCTAGAATTTGAATCTATTTAGCAATATCTTTCAATTTTCCTCAAAACTTGTGATATTTTATTGATCTACTGCACTTCCAATTCAGTTTGTAAATAACAACACCATACTTTAGTTTTAAAATACATGATAATCTTGCATAGATAAAAAAAATTTTAATATATAGCATAATGTTACTTCCGAAGCTTTTTCTGTATATTTCTATCCTCAGCTTCTAAAAAAATGAACAAACTGTATAATATAAACAGGTAAGAGAACTCAAATGTCTAAGAACTCATGCACAAAAACCCAGTATCGCTTACAGCCCAAGAGAACCTCAAGAAGCACTGCAGTACAAAGTGGCATAGACTTTATAAATCTCTGAAGGTATCATGAAGGTGAATATTATCCTATGAATCTACAGCTTTAATTCCGAATCTCTAAGAATGTGATCTGAAGAATATCCTTTCTGGGAGACCTCTCTTTTATGTAATCGCCCCTGTATATTATTTGTTCACATAAAGTCAAAGCATATCATTTGTGTAATTTAAAAAGTTTACGATCGGAAGACTTTCAAATCCAATGCAAATTATCAAAAATCAGAAGAAAGATTCTGAAACCATTCAGAGATAACATTTGACAAATTGTTATAAAATCACTTTGTTTCGAATGTCCTATTACTTCAAAATGCACAATAAACATAATTCAGTGTAGATAACTAGATAGGACGCTTACACATGTCTGTTTGTCATATTTGTCTTTGATAGCATCAAGTCTCTCATGTCATGCCAGATGCACACGCCGTCACAGGGGATTATTGAAAATGAAATTTGCCGGTTTGTGATTTGTGGTGAATATAAGTTCATGAAATTACTTTATACCCTCATATATCCGGCCGTCCCATTCGATAACAAAAGAGACTTGTCAAATAAAAATAGAGACTCACCCGTGACTCCCCTGCCCACGTGGGCCAAGCCCTACATACCCATAACAGTCTTCATAATCTAGGGTACTGAAGTGCAAAGCCTATTTCCAAGTTAGTTCTTTAGCCTAACGTGTAAGCCCCAGTGTTGAATTTCCAAACATGGTGTGTACACAGTTCATCGACTCACTGTATGGATGTAAGGCTGATTCGACATTGCTGAAACCGAGGATCGAAACCCCGACCTTAGCGACCGAGCGAGAAACGCTGCCACTAACGGGCTTCCAGCAACTTTAAATTAAATTTTAAGTTGAATGGTTATGGAAGGATGTAACAAAATTTGACAGCCTAAAACATACAATTATATTATCAGTTAATTTTCACGTTAAAAGTTATACTTTGAAAAAGGGAAAGCAGTTCCATTTTTAAAATCTGTCTATATAAGTTTTTAAAATGTATATTGTCAACAAATTCAGAAGAATAACACAGGTAATATCTTTAAATGAGCTTAAAAATTGTGTAGTGTAACTAGAAACTTCTCTTCAAAACTGACCCAACAAAAATCAATGAAGAAAATTTATTTCATAAAATTAAAAATATTCAAGTGCCGTGACCAGGATTCGAACCTGGGTTATTGCGGCCACAACGCAATGTACTAACCACTATACGATCACGGCTCACGTTGAGAAGCACTTCTCAATAGTAAAATTCAAAGATCATTTTCAAAAAAGACCCATTTCACCCAAAACTAATGGAGCATTTCACATTCTTTAAGAAAATCATTTGTAATTGCTGTTCTTATGCACAGGTGGCAGCTCTTTCTAAAATATGGAACTTCTCTTTCTCACAATACATTATATTTACATATTAAAATATAATGAAGGGGTAAATACACACATATTTAACAAAGAATAAAAAGGGAAAATAATAAAGACAATATTTCATACGAGCAAAGTTTTAATTGTGATCTTATTGCTTTAAATTAGTTTCGGAAATAAGAAATATATCTTACCAAAATAAATATATACTTCTTCGAACAAAATTTATGAATACTTTGATTTAGATGTGAAAAAATAGTATTAATGTTTATTAAGATGGATATATGTAGTATTATATTCATTGTGAAAGTTTAATTAATCAATAGAATTTAACGATAATTGAAAACATAAAATGAATTAAATATACTTTTAATTATATTTGGATAAGCAAAATCGATGATACGTATAGGACATTGATATAACATCGATATATTACGCACTACATTTCTACGATTAGATATCGTATATAAGATATAATTTATATCTCATATAAGGCATGTTTTATAATTTAATGAAAATTTCTTTTGCACTAAGAATTAACAAAAACATTTGCAATTAGTATAATGACTGACTCACAATTAAGCTCCCTAACTATTTTTCATATCTAATTTAAATAGTAAAGCACAACTTTATGATTAAAAAGTTTGATGAGAAAAATAAATTGATGATTCTTTTCCTGATTAAGCTATTCTTTTTACGAACTTCTTTTTCGTACTATGTAACAACATTATCTTCTTGGAATTGTCTATAATCACTTCAATACGACAGTTGATGAGATAAAAAAATAAATAAACTTAATTATGATCGGAAAAGAGATAATCTAATTTGCTACGCCATTAGTATCCTGTACCATTTGATAATAATGTTTGGCATTTTCCATAAAATTTATCGACGCACACTTTTATTAATAACGCGAACGAAGAATCTTTCAAAACCTTATTCTTCATCAACAAAATTGACAATATTTTGCAAATACTAATAGAATAAATAAGAATAAACTCCAAGCCTCTAAGATTATCACATTGATTCTTCTTATCTTATTTTTAATTTCAAATACAACTTTAAAACATTGAATCTAGAATTTAAATATATTTCTCAACATATTTTAATTTTCCACAATACTTATGCTATTTCATTGATGTAACTGCACTTCCAATTCAGTTTACAAATAACAATATCACACTTTAGTTTTTAAATACATGATAATCTTGCATAGATAAAAAGAATTCTAATAAATAATGTTACATCCGAAGATTTTTATGCATATTTCTATCTTCAGCTTCTAAAAAAGTAAGCAAACTGTATGATATATACAGGTAAGAGAATTCAAATGTCTAAAAACTCATGGAAAAACCCAGTATCGCTTACATCCCAAGAGAACCTCAAGAAGCACTGCAGTACGAAGTGGCATACACTTCACAAATCTCTGAAGGTATCATAAAGGTGAATATTATCCTACGAAACTACAGTTTCAATGCCAAATCTCTAAGAATGTGATCTGGAGAAAATCTTTTCTGGAAGACTTCTTTTATGTGTAATCGTCCCTGTATATTATTTATTCACATAAAGGCAATGCATATCATTTATGTAATTTAAAAAGTTTAGGATCGGAAGATTTTCAAACCCAATGCAAATTAATCTAAAATCTGAAGAAGCAGCAATTTGTTTCCAAATATTTACAGTATATCGATGATGTTGACAAGAATAGGCATGGCTTAAAGTTTCGTGTTAGGCAGTCAACAACATTTTACATACAACTTTTATTTCCGAGAAGTCATATGAATAATGGTTCGCTGATTACTTCCCATGATGACACTTATTTTTCTAACTTACTGAAATCTGCATTTATTTGAACAATTATATTTCACACCCATCTTACTTAATGACAATCGTTGGTGAATGATTCTGTTCTTGCAAGAAATTTTACTGGATATTCTTCCCTTATAGTTCAAAGTTTCAGCGATTAATCTACATTGACGGTACAAATTATTGTGAAAGGAAAATCCAAATTTAGTCACAACTTCGAAGATACTAAGTACTATTCCTTTTGCAACAGTATGAAAAGGCACATTCCAAATATCATATTAATCTTAATAATTTACATTTATAACTATAATAATCAATATATAACAGTTGCCAAACACATTTTCCACACATAAGTGGTGACTGTTATTTATAATAAACTTTCGTGGTTCACAAAATCAAACATACAACGGCTTTATTTATTTTGAATCATATCCCAAATCCATAGTTAAAAAACTTTTTTAAAATTAAATTTTTTTCAGTTCCCTCCCTCATACACAAAACGTATAATAATTTATATTATAAACTATCAACTGGATAATTAATTTAAATTTTATAAATATTAATAAAAATTCAAAATTTCACCTTGATGTTTATGTAAATCTTATAACTTGTCACCGTTTACTGACATTTCAATACGATGCTTGACGTACATATGAGAGAATATTGAAAATAATATATCACTTTGATCAACTGAATTTACAAATATTCACTATAATATTTGTAAATTCAGTTGTAATTTTCATTTAGATTAATTAAATATATAATATTTAATTACATAGTTTAAAAAAAAATTAGGATACAAATTCAATATGCATACCGGCTCACTCAAACTCACTCAAATTTATAAACCTTAATATATATATATATATATATATATATATATATATATATATATATATATATATATATATATATATATATATATATATATATATATATATATATATATATACATATATATATATATATACATATATATATATACATATACATATATATATATATATATATATATATATATATATATATATATATATATATATATATATATAATGTTGATGAAACTCTCACTGATACATAATACTTGATGAAACTTAAATATATACTCATTAGTATTTTTCTTTAATTTAAGTTAAATGATTGCAGAATAATGGAAAAAATTTAACAGTCTAAGCCACATAAGATTTTATTAATAAATTGTTTGGTTAAAAATAACTATTTGAAGATCGGAGATACTTATCCTCTGTTTTCCGTCTATAATTTAGTTTTTAAAAAATGTATTCTCAAAAATTTTTGAGAAAGTACTCTTAATATTTTGCGAAACTGGCAATTTGTTGACTTTTTAGTGGTTTCAATCAGCTGAAAAATAGATGCAACAAGAAACTTATCCTCCCAACCAAATCCAACCTTAAAATTAATGAAGAAAAAAATTATTCCATAACAACAAAAACTGCAATATGCCGTGACCAGGATTCGAGCCTGGGTTATTGCAGCCACAACGCAATGTATTAACCACTATACGATCACGGCTCACGTCGCGATGGTTTTCTAAATAGTAAAGTACATATTTTTTTCAAAAAGTGCTTTTTTTACCCAAATTTAATGGAGCATATCAAATTCTTTAAGGAAATAATCTGTAACTGCCGCTCTCTTTTGCGTATAGATGGCAGCTCTAACTAAAACATGTGACTGCTCGCTCTCTCACAATAGATAAAAACATAAAAATATAGTGTGACTGAATATAGTGTGACATTTTATGAATAAATAGGAAAATAATTAAAGGAAATTTTTTTATATGAAAAATTATTAATAGTGCGCTTTTTAAGTAAATTTAGTTTCGCAAATTCGAAATACACATTGCCAAAATTAATATATACTTCTTGGTATAAAATTTAAGAGTAATTTATTTTAGATTTCAAAAAACAGTAACTATGCTTATTAAGATGTTTAAAATGTGTAATATTATTCTAAAAAGTTTCTTTTATAAATAATATTTACAGGAATATATTTTTAAAGATTGTTTAAACTCAAAAACAAACTAAAAGTGTTTTTAATTATATTTGGGTAGACAAAATCGATGATACATTAAAATATTGATATAATATAAAAAATTACATGATTAAATTTCCTGTGCAAGACAATGCTGCAATTGATATCATATGTAATACACATTTTATTATTTATTTAATAATTATACTTTATCAAGAATTAATGCCATTGAAATTAGTATCATGAATGACTCTTTATTAGATTTCTTGTACGATTTTTCTTAAATAAATAGCACCATACAGTTTCATGAGAAAGTTAAATTCAGGAATTCATTTCCTGATTAAGCAATATTCTATAAAAACATTTATTTATTATCATTTTAAAAACATTATCTACTTGGAATTGCATAATTGCTTGTTCATTTCAACACAATTGTTTGTGAGTTATAAAATTATACAACTGCAATTTGATCGGAAGAGAGGATTCAACTTACTATCTTAGAAACTCTATACCATTTAGCTGATGATATTATAATGTTATTCCCATAAAAATGATTGGCAATGCACTTTTATTAATAAATTATACTAGACATTGCTATGGTTACTTTTATTAAAAGACGATTATCCCATAACACTTTTCAAGCAAATTTCTAAATAAGAATAAATTTTAGATTATTACACCATTCTTTATCGTGGTGTTTTGTACTATTAATGAACTGGAAAGGTATTTCAGTATGAGTAGACATACAGTCTACTGGTAAATTGCATCTTCCGCAGCAGGTTTATTGAAGTATGCTGGTGCAATAGCAAGAAAAAACACTGTTTATTTCTATCCCCATCTTTTAATGAAGATAAACCAACAGTAACATGCATTTAGGTAAGAACATTCGAATGTCTAAGAACCCATGCACCAAATAAATATCGTATAACGTTCACACCTGGAGACAGAAGCACCACAATACGAAGTGACAAGGACTTGATGAATGTCTGAAGGTGAGTCTTGCTTCGAATCCTACAATTTAAACGCAGAGTTCATAATAATGTGTTCTATGGAAACTTTTTGGAAGATACGTTGCAAAACCCATTTTTAATGAGCTCAATAATTTTCATGTCTGGGGATTTTCATTGCCTGTGAAAATTATCTAAAATCGGAAATAAGTGTCTAAGGTCACCCCGAAGTAATATCAACCAAATGGGGATTACATGGCTCTATTGGAAATGTCCAAAACCATCAGAATGCACAATAGATATAAATATGTGTAGATATTTAGATAGCGTACTTATATATGTGGGTGACTGTCATATTTATGTCAATGATCTCATATCATACCAGATTCATGTTCCCCATACCATCATAGAAACTTCCCCATTCTGAAACATCTCTGTTCATCTGCTTGGTGGATACATTCATGAAATTATCTTATGCCCTCATATGTCCACTTGTCCTACACGATGGGGAAAAAAATTCATCAAACAAGACAACTTACTTTCAATCATTGACAGTAAATGGATGATGTTGACGGGTCCATGTGACGCATAAGTTTTTGTTTTATGCAGTCAATAGCAATATACATACGACTTTTTCTCTCCAGAAGCTCATATAAAAGGTGGTTCGCTGAATACTTCCCGTGATGACAGCTGTTGTAACTCCACAGTAATCCGCAGTTACTTGAGGAAATATTTCACGTCCCTCTTATTTAATAATATTCATTGGTGAATAGATCCATTCATTCAAGGTATTTTATCGCGCATACTTTTAATAGCATAATGCAGAATGTACTCATTTTCAGGGCAATGACTTAGGATAACTTCAGTCATAAGATAACTTCACTGCATTTGCTACAAGTTATCTTCATGAAAATTAGCATTATTCCAAATTGCTTCATAAAAATTAATATACTCTCAGTTCAGTTCAAGAGTTCGTAATTTCCATTACCATCTTGAAGTGTTCGTAATGAATCGTAATCAGCTTTAAATATATTCGTCCTTATCAAATTTGCTTTAATGTGGGGAGAATTGAAAAGAATGACCGTACAGCGTCAAACTAAACTTCATGCAACAATGACTATGACCACGCCAGAATGAGTCTATTTCATATATCTCATAATATAGCACGTAGTTTGTGCGCACAATTGGATAGTTGAAAGAAGAGCATTCTAGTTTTAAGTTCAACACCTGTTTGTTTGATTCCTAATACTGATATTTATAGAAATACAGAAAACGTTTTTAAACTATAGATCAAGATAAAATTATTCTTTATGATTGAGCAAATTATGACAAATAATGTATGACAATAAAGGAAACATCAAAAACTGTATAAAAGTTAACTGAGCTATATTAGGTGGCAAATTTTGAAATAGAAAGATTTAGTATACATCTGCATATGCATACATTTGCATATGATACTTACATGCATATGAGTGCATATGAGGAATTATTTACCAGCACAGTTGAAGAAGCAGCATAATATAAGACCAGAAAATTAAATTAAGAACAATTAAATGAATAAATTTATATAAAAAATAAACACAAATTTATGAAAACGTAAAGCTTTATATTCATTTCTATCAAATAAGATGCTTTTGAATTTTTATTTGATAGAAATAAATTTTAGGGAATTATTTATTTAGTTATAAATATTTTGATGCATTTATCGAAAAGTAAGAACAATATAAATTCTGCAAAAGATAAAGAATAAAATTTTTAGTGCTCACAAATTTCAAAAACAATATTTTGTCGTAACAAGGACACGAACCTAACACATTGTCGACACGAACCTAACTCATTGTCGACACGAACATATGTCCGAATCACTAAACGACCAATGTTTACTTGCGCTTCTCTTCTTGTTTCTTATAACTGTGTGTGTTCAGTTTTCTTACAGTAACATTTTCAAACAAATCAAACATATCGAACTGCAAATATGGATTCTGCTAACGCAGAAAGAAGCACAAAAAAATAAAAAAATTTTTTTTTGGGAGACTGACACAACTTAAGTTATTTTATTAAAATATTATTACATAAATTAAATGAAATAATTTTGTAACAAACTTAAAAATAATAATTTTGTTGCAAAATTAAAGAAATCCAAAGTAATAAAAGTGTAAAAAAAAATGCCTTTATTCATGCCTTTTCTTGTACTATTAATTTTTTTTTTAATTTAGAGAGCAAGTTTAACTTATTTAAAATCATTTTTGACTTAGGTTAACTCTAGACTGATGAAAAATGTTTTGAACCACATAATGAGAATTTCAAATATATTTTTTCTGTTTTCTGAAAGTCCACCATTTCCGAAAAGATTTTATTCCTATATGGGTTTGTTATTTTAAATGTGCGTTAAAGGAAATGTTTTCAAGATATAATTCAAATTAATATGATTATACCTATATTCACAGAAATTACTCAATATATGTATCAAATTATCTCTGCGCAAATAATCATATTATAATAGTTATTTATTTATTTTATGTTTTACTAACCAAACGTAGCTTCTTGAGAAAAACGTGTACGCAAAGATTTCGGAGAACAATTGATACTTGAAAATATAACAATATTTTCTAGTTAATTAACGCGGTTCTAACGTGGTTTTGTATCCCGAAAAAACATTTTATTAATGGGTCAGATAAAAATTGGTTGAATAAAGAATTAAATTCTTAAAAACCCCTACTTTTCAATTCTTAATAACTTCATAATTAAAGTTATTAAGAATTAAAGTAGCGATACTTTTCATCCACATTCCAATGTATTTTATATCAACGGAATGTTGTAAAAAGTCTAAAGACTTGCGACACAAGGTGTAAAAACAACACTCTTTTAAAAACGGAAAAAAATTATATTAATTACAATTGAAAGTATAATAGTAACTGATTAAGCATAACTACTTATAAAAACATTATGTGGGAAAGTAAAATGAAGAATGTGTATCCGATGATCTATAAATATTTTTCTTGTACTCTTACCAATTATGCAGCATTACAGTTTTAAACTAAGGTAAAAAATCCCAAGAATATAAACATTACCGAATGAGTTCTGTGAAATAATAAACTACGTTTTACAATTTATGAGCAATAAATTGATCAATATGCATGTAAGTGTGAACGACGTTGAAATTCACCTAAACAAACTGTTCATAATCAATAATTTCAATTATTGACCTCAATTTCAATTTTGCAGCTCTTTTGAAAATGCGCGGGACACTCAATCAAAGAACGATTGACTGAACTCTTTCAGTGGTCAATTGTTGCACGCGATGGACATTTAGATCAGAACATATAGTTTAACATGTATTCAGGACCGCTAATAACAGACAAACTTGCAGTGAGATTCGAAGCCACAAACCAGATTATTAGACTGACATTTTGATAAAGCAAGTAATGAATTTTAAAGCATAATTGCAATTCTATTGGATTATAATTTGTGCTATGGTAACTGAAAATTATGTTTTCAAACAGTGTATAAAGTGGCTTCACTTTCTAAACTCACGTGTAATGTTCCCCACCTTTATACAAGCACAAATATATTGCATGCAAGAAAATATAAATGCCATCCCCTTGTCTAGATGTCTATATGCTTGACTGTGGGTAGGGAGGTCCAGGATTCGAATCCCGGATAGCTTATGGGTGTACTCACTCTCGCGCTCTCCTTTCCAGTATGAATGCATTGTGAATAGTCGCCTACCCTATAAACGGGTATCTACGGCACGTGTTTACTGAAGAAGTCGGACTCTACACCAAATTATGCTTCAGTTGGAAAAGTGGATGAGCGCGCACCCACTATTGACCTTCTAAATGACCCATGACAACAACAAATATAAATCATGAAATATATGACACGCTTATAAAGTCTGGAATAATGTGATAAAATTTGGACTAACCATGAAAAATTTTAAATGTTTCTTCAATAAAATAGGTTATGTTATTATAAGTTAAAGTAAGCTGAAAATGTGTGTGAGCACATATCATAGAGCAAAACTGGTTTTGTTGGGACTTCAGAGTCTCACCAAATAAAAAAGCTGATTTTATTAAGTATAAGTGAATACTTATAGTTCCCATCTAATTTTTTTAAATGATGTAACGTCAAGCTGGCAGTCGAATGGTTCGTGCCCTCGTCTTTTGTTCAACAGTTCGTGGATTCAAATCCCACCTTGGTTATGTATGTTTGTAGAGACTCATCCCCTTAAAGCCACATAAGTCCCGGTCTAATAACCCCTCGTGTGTCACAAATGATCGGTGAGCGGAAACAAATTATGGAATTATGTAAATCACGACTAAAGTCAAAAGAGAATGTTCCTTAAAAAAATGTGTATGTTTTACGTGAAAGCGAATTGTACTAAATAATAGAATAATAACTTGAATTTATAAATCATTCTCTGATTAAGGGTACTTTTATTTTAAATATTAAGTATATTTTTTAAAGTAAAATAGATTTAGTACTAAAAATTGGAATTAAAATTATTTTTGTTGTAACAGAAACAATGTTAAGTAATATTTAAATTAAAATAATATTATTACTGAATAAGCATCCTCAAACTAATGTGTTCCTGGTATATTTTCTAGAACTAAATCATTTTCTAAAATATATTAAAGGTATTCTCTCTACTTCAAAAGTAATATTGAAAAATAGCAACAATTGTAATTAACAATGGACATTAAAACGCCTCGTTTAAAGACGCTTTTAATTACATAAAAAAAATGAGAGCATAAAAGCTGTCAGAACTGAATTAAAATTATTGTCTTTTAGTAAAGTAATATAGAGTAAGTAGGAGATATTCTCCGCAATTGAAAAGTGATATTAAAATAGCAACTATTCCATTAGAAGTAATATTGTATTCTGAACACATTATTTAAACTTTCTTAAGTATATATGAAGAGGGAAAATTCGTAGAACAATAAACTTAAACTTTAAATGCAATAAGTATATAACAGAAAATTCGAAAAATACATATGCCGTGACCAGGATTCGAACCTGGGTTATTGCGGCCACAACGCAATGTACTAACCACTATACGATCACGGCTTGCTTTAAAAGAATCTTAAAAGAAAGATATTCTCAAATTCTTTTTAAAAGTTATATTTTTGGAGGAAGTTAAATGGAGCATATCGTAAAGCTTATATCACAAAACAAGCTGTAGTTGAGAATCCTTTACATAGAGGGCAGCACTGAAAAAACTAAACGCTCTCAAGTGTGATGCATGGTTAGGAAATCTGAATTTCATAATGTGAAGCATAAATTAAAATTAGATAAAACGTTGAATTAATGATTTTGAGGAAAGAGAGAGTTGTAAAAAATAGAATTGCAGAAATAGCTTTTTAATGCTAATATTATCCGTCATTATAATCAAATGTTACATTTTCTGACATACAGAAATAATTAAATTATTTTTAAAAAAATTCTATATCTATTTCTAAATTGCAACACAAAAACTTAAAAAGCAGCAATTTTTTTTAATACGAAATTTTTAAAAATAGAATTTTATATTTCCTTCATTTTGTATTGCAGGAAATTATCTTTTTAATCAAACAATTTTTAAAAGGTCGCCTTCATTTGAAATCAAGGTATGTTGAATCCAAAGATGCTATTTATATAGTGAAACAATAGATAAAATTCTGGATTAATTCGGATAAAATATATATTTAAATTAAAGCTCAGATTGAAGAGATAAATTTTAAAGGTACAAAAGAAAATTTCATCTATACTTTATGTCCTGGAGAAAATAGTGAATCTTATGACATACTTACGCAAAAGAGAAATTCGAAAAAAAAAAGTTTATAAATAAAATGCTTAAAACAATTTACTTTAACTTTTAATTTTATAGTTGACATTAAAACAGGACTTATACTTTTTTGACAAAATTCTAGAAACTTGAATTATATTACACGCCAATTTATTGCCCAAATCAAGATTTATCTCTGCCATAGATTTTAAAATAACCTCTAATGTATGTGCGTGTGTTATAGATATCACAGCATGTACCACTTGTATACAATCAATGATACAGCAGTTGCATTAAATACGATTAAAACAAGGGAATACATTTTCTATATAATGTACGAGATTATAATACATTATTGTTATACATTTACGTGCTTTTAATACATGTGTACGATAATTGGTTTTCAAGATCGCAAGTGTTTTGACTGGGAAGACTAAGTTTGAAGATTGCAATTTCAAGACAGTATAGCTTTCTTTAATCGAATTTATAATAACTGTGAAAGCAGATATTCTATATGGACCGTACTTCGAGCTACTTCTGTAATAATTTATATTGGATGTCTGTTAAATGAATGGTGTGACTATATTCTTGATTGGTTAACACAGATAATGTTGGTGAATAATTTTAAGTTGAACAAATGGATGCATGGTGTCTATATAGACAGATGCTTTGATGAAACTTTCGGAAAATATTCAATCATTTAATAAGATACGAATTTGAAAATGAACGCGATATATGTTTTTTTCTGTTCTTGCTCTAATTTATGATATATTGCTGGCAGTTCTGACAATACAATTGTGTTTATCAGCATACTTTCTTGTACCTAACTCTGAATTGGACTCTGATAGTTAGATAGTAAATGTTGCATGAGAATCTCTGTAATTTAGAACAAGACACAAACCTGATTCTGCAATTATATACATGAATTAAATTAGACGAATCTGCAATTACAATATGGTATTGTAATTGCAGATTCATCCCACTAAATTCAGAATTCCATTATACTAATACAAAAATATGTAAGGATAAACGCTTCTGATTATATTTTAAGTTAAATTCAAACAAGTTCCAAGTGACATAATATTTATAAATTTTCATTTCATTTTCAAAGTCTTTCCACCCTTTGTATATAAGCGCAAATATATTAGGGGAAGATGGTATTCAACTTGTTGCCGACCTGCAAGTTCCAGGATTCTTACCAAAGACCATACATATTAAACTTTTTATAACCTTTCTCACATCTGAGAAAGGAACCGATGCTAAAACTGGATCTGGTGCAACCTTTGCCGTTGAATCTGCTCTCTCGTTTCCTTCAAGACCCACGTGGCTTGGTATCCAACAAGATAAAATTTCTTTTCCCTTGCCAACAAGGGAATCTAGTGCTTTGAAATTTTTGGACACATTTAAAAATATATTATTGTTGTTTATTAAGATGGATATATGTAATATTATATTAATTGTAAAAAGAGTCAATTAGTCAATAGAATTAAATGATAATTGAAAATGTAAAGTGAATATATTTTTAATTAGATTTTAGTGAAAAAAATCGATAATACGTAGAAGTCATTGATACAATATCAATATAATACAGACTTCATTTCTACGATTTGATATCCTACGCACGATACAGAAACATATCTAGTTTAAGATATATTTTATTACTTAAGGAAAATTTCTTTTGCACTAAGAACTATCTATAACATTTACGATTAGTATAATGACTGACTCATAATTATTTTCTCTAACTACCTTTTATATCTAAATTAAATAATAAAAAATAAATGCCTGATTAAAAATTTTGATGAGGAAAATAAATTGATGACTTTTTCCCTCATTAACCTATACTTTATAAGAACTTCTATTTTATTGCTATTAAAGATACATTATCTTCTTGGGCATTCATTTGGAATACAAGAGACGACTAAAGTCAAAAGAACTAAAAATTTAATAAACCTTCTTTAAAAAATGGTTTTATGTGAGAGCAAATTGTACTAAATAACAGAGTAATAACTTAAATTCAAACATCATTCTCTCATTAGAGATACTTCTATTTTAAATATTAAGAATAATTTTTAAAGTAAAATAAAATTAGTACTAAATAAACTTGGAATTAAAATTATTTTTGGTGTAACAGAAACAATGTTAAGTAATATTTAAATTAAAATAATATTAGTACTGAATAAGCATTCTCAAACTAATGTGCTCCAGGTATATTTTCAAGGAATTAATTCATTTTCTAAAATATATTAAAGGTATTCTCTCTATTTCAAAAGTAATTTTGAAAAACAGCAAATATTGTAATTAATAATGGACATTAAACGCCTCATTTAAAGACACTTCTAATTATATAAAAACGTGAGAGCATAAAAGCTGTCAGAACTGATTGAAAATTATTGTCTTTTAGTAAAGTAATATAGAGTAAGTAGGAGATATTCTCCGCAATTGAAAAGTGATATTAAAATAGCAACTATTCCATTAGAAGTAATATTGTATTCTGAACACATTATTTAAACTTTCTTAAGTATATATGAAGAGGGAAAATGGTAGAACAATAAACTTAAACTTTAAATGCAAAAAGTATATAACAGAAAATTCGAAAAAATACATATGCCGTGACCAGGATTCGAACCTGGGTTATTGCGGCCACAACGCAACGTACTAACCACTATACGATCACGGCTTGCTGAAAAAGAATCTTAAAAGAAAGATATTCTCAAATTCTTTTTAAAAGTTACATTTTTGGAGAAAGTTAAATGGAGCATATCTTAAAGCTTATCACATAAAACAAGCTGTAGTTAGGAAACCTGAATATAGATGGCAGCACTAAAAACACTAAACATTCTCAAGTGTGAACATGGTTTCGAATTTCATAATGTGAAGCATAAATTAAAATTAGATAAAACATTGAATTAATGATTTTGAGATACGCGCGCGCGTTGTATAGAATAGAATTGTAGAAATAGAGTTTTAATGCCAAAATTATCCGTCATTATAATCATATGTTACATTTTCTGACCTACAGAAATATTTAAATTATTTTTAAAAAATTCTATATTTACTTCTAAATTCCAACACAAAAACTTTAAAAGCAGCATTTTTTTTAATACGAAATTTTTAAAAATACAATTTTAAATTTCCTTCATTTTTGTATTGAAGGAAATTATCTTTTTAATCAAGCAAACTTTAAAATGTCTTCTTCACTCGAAATCCAGGTATGTGGAATCTAAAGATGCTATTTATATATTGAAGCAATAGATAAAATTCTAGATTTATATAGATAAAATATGTATTTAAATTAAAGCTCAGATTGAAGAGGTAAATTTTAAAGGTACAAATGAAAATTTCATCTAAACTTCATGTTCTGGAGAAAATGTTGAATTTTATAACATACTTACGCAAAACAGAAATTCGAAAAAAAAAAAAAAAGTTTATAAATAAAATTCTTACAACAATTTCCTTTAACTTTTAGTTTTACAGTTGACATTAAAACAGGACTTGTACTTTTTTGACCAAATTCTAGAAATTTGAATCATATTACATGCCAAAGAATTTCCCAAATTAAGATTTATCTCTGCCACAGATATTAAAATAACCTTCAATGTGTGTGTGTGTGTTATAGATATCACAGCATGTACCACTTGTATGCAATCAATGATACAGCAGTTGAATTAAATACGGTTAAAACAAGGGAATACATTTTTTATATAATATACAAGATTATAATACATTATTGTAATACATTCACGTGCTTTTAATACATTTGTGCGGTAAATGGTTTTCAAGAATGCAAGTGTTTTAACTTGGAAGACTAAGTTTGAAGATTGCGATTTCAAGACAGTATAGCTTTCTTTAATCGAATTTATATTAACTGTGAAAGCAGATATTCTATATGGATCGTACTTTGAGCTACTTCTGTAATAATTTACATCAGATGAATATGAATGGTGTGACTATATTCTTGAGTGGTTAACACAGATAATGTTGGTGAATAATTTTAAATTGAACAAATGGATGCATGATGTCTATATAGACAGGTGCTTTGATGAAACTTTCGGAAAATATTCAATCATTTAATAAGATGCGAATTTGAAAATAAACGAGATATATGTTTTGTTTTTTTTTTTTTTTTTTTCTTGCTCTAATTTACGATATATTGCTGGCAGTTCTGACCATACAATTGTGTTTATAAGCATACTTTCTTGTACCTAATCCTGAACTGGACTCTGATAGTTAGATAGTAAATGTTGCATGAGAATCTCTGTAATTTAGAACAAGACACAAACCTGATTCTGCAATTATATACATGAATTAAATTAGACTAATCTGCAATTACAATATGGTATTGTAATTGCAGATTCAACCCACTAAATTCAGAATTCCATTATACTAATACAAAAATATGGAAAGATAAACGCTTCTGCTTATATTTTAAGTTATATTCAAACAAGTTCCAAGTAACATAATATTAATAAATTTTCATTTCATTTTCAAAATCTTTCCACCCTTTGTATATGAGCGCAAATATATTAGGGAATTTACTAATCAGATGTAAAGTCAAAATGTGTATCTTTATGAAATTTGAAAATTTCAGAAAGCCTGTTATAATACAGTGTAGTATGTCTTTAGTAAACTTTGGGTGATTGCATTAAAAACAATGTGCTCAATATGAATTAACTGTTTTTTAAAAGAGGCTCTAGAAAAATGAAAACTGACTTTATTTAATCAAATATTGTTTATGATTTCCTATGAATTATCCTACAAATTATCTAAAGAACGCTCAAAATTGAAATGATGAAAATCTAAAAAGTCTTAGAAAAATAGGTTTTCAAAAAAATATTTTATTTTGAAGCAAATTGGCTAAACAACAAAAATATTGCTTGCAATCATAAATCCTTTTTTCAAAAGATTATTTTGGTTAAAAAAATAAGAATTGTTTTAGTTAAAACAAAACTCTAATAAAAAATTGGAATTAAAACTATTTCTGTTGTTGCAGAAGCAATGTTAAGTAACATTTAAATTAGAATAATATTATTACAGTATCAGAGAGCTCTCCAAATTAATGTGGTCCAATTATATTTTGTGAGAATTTAAACTATTCCCTAAAAGATAATAATCTCACTATTGAAAAGTTATATTGAGCAAAATAACGACTATTAATAAGATACCCGAAACGTCTCTTTAAAGTAACCGTTTTACGAATAAAAATCATGACCATTTTACGTATAAATAAACATGAGACCATAAGAGCTGTTGAAACCTCCATCAGAACTAATGTGTTCCAGTAAAACAACCGGAGAGCACAAATGATGACTAATAGATATTCTCAGTATTTAAAAAGTAATAAATATTGCAACTATTAAATTAAAGATAATAGAGTATATACAGCACATATCCCATAACACTTCTTCTAAACACAGTAAAATATGAGGGGAGAAGATGCATTAGGATTATAATGAACTAGAATATTAAAAATGTGTGTTAACGTAAGACATCAACATTCAAATATAATATTTTCAATGACTTTATTTGTTTTTCAAATTTTTATTAAAACAGAGATTGCTTAAGTTACGTCAAAAAATTAGCGGCATAAAACCTGGAATTCAAAAATAATGAATGTAGTGACTTAAAATAAGTAGAATGACCGATAATATAAACCAAGGAGTGACTTAAGAAGATGAATCCAGTGGTTATTGCAGTTCCAGATGTTGGGAGAACACTTGTATATAAATAGCAGCCCGTTGTGGGGGCTGAGGAGGAGTACTTCGACCTACGTGTGGTGGTCGTGTTACTTCTCTTAATAAAATCCCGGAGCGGACAAGTCTAAGCGACGGGAAGAGAAGAATGAACGACCTTTAGCTCAAGATCACGGATACTGACACCAGGTCTCGAGCTTGAATACCTGGAGGCTCCAGTGCTCTTTGGAGAGTATCGTCGACATTACAGGATGACTTTCCGAAATTGTTTCCCGAATTCGAAATTTAGGAGTCTGGTTCCCAGTACCAGCGAGGAGTTTTTCCCCGACCGAATGTGCAGCGAACGTTCCAAAAAGAAAGGAATCCATCAGTTTCCCTGGAGCCTACTTCTTAAGACAGTTGTGATTAATTATCCTGTATATTTGTAAATAAATATTTCGTCAAGAATATTGAATTAAGTGAGCCTGATTCCTTAACTGTCCTTGCCTACCAATATTTCAGCCTACCCAGACAGAGTACACTTCAATACATAATCGCAGTACTCTAATGTAAATTTTAGTCCCAAATAAATATTTTTCCATGAATTTATTATTGAATAATTATTCTGTTTTTCTATATAATTTTTACTGGAAAACAGACTGCTTAATTTCCCCAAAAATTAACAACATAAAACGTGAAAGTTCAAAAGAAAGTTTTGCCGTGACCAGGATTCGAACCTGGGTTATTGCGGCCACAACGCAATGTACTAACCACTATACGATCACGGCTTACACAGAGATAATTTTTGAATATAGATATTCTCAAATCCCATAAAGAATTTACATTTTCCTGCAGAAACTAAACGGAGCATATCGAATGACTTATCGAATAAAACAAGCTGTAGTTACGAATCCTTTAAATAGAGAGCAGAACTGAGAAGAGCATCACTCATGCACACACAAGTATGAAGCTGGTTAGACTATCTAGTATGAAAATGAAGTATAAGTAAAAATAAAAAGAGACATTGTATTCCCTAATTAAAAAAAAAACATTATAGAAAATAGAATCATAGCAATGGCTTTTGATTACTAATATTAAAATTCATGTAATTAAATGTTACATTTTCTGAACACATGGAAATAATTAGATTGTAAGGAAATGCTAAATTTGATTTTAAAATGTCAATATAGGAAGTCTAAATGCTGGGATTTTAACAGTAGCATTTTAAAAGTATAACGTTTTATTTAATTTCTTAAAATAGAAAAGTGTTATTTCTAACATAATAAATTTTAAGAAATCCTTACTGTTAATAACCAGTTATGTGGAATCAAAAGATGCTATTTAAAATATATTAAAGCAACAGATAAAATTCTAGATTTATTCAAATAAAAATTGCCATTTAATTAAAGGGCATTTTGCAGAGGAAAATTTTAAAATATATAACACGAAATTAAAGAAACGCATATTTTTTAACCTTAACTTTATGTCTTGGAGAAGACGTTGAATTTTTGACGAACTGAAAAAAAAAGAAACTCGACAGAAAAGCTTAGAAATAAAAACTTTTAACTGTGTGTATTACAAAAGGGTTGTCATTAAAATATTTAGCATGTTTCTTTTAAAGAGAGAGAGAGAGAAGGCTCAGATTTAAGAGGAAAGTTAAATGCATATAAGAAAACAAGTATATATATCTTTTTTTTCACAAATTTCAGTTATCTTAATCATAACACCCGCCCATAAATCACCGAAATCAGGATTTATTACTGTCCTCGATATTAAAATGAACTTTACAGCATTTAGAGCTTTTCTCTGCCTTTTGGAAAATTTCGCCCAAAATTTACCATACCGGGATCTTTTTTTTTATCTGAAGAACAGATAAAATTAATATCTTCTATAACCAAATTCTTTAAAAACACATACGATAATTGTTCGTAAAAATATGAAAAATTAAGCACGCAATAAACATAATAACATCTTCTATAAACAACAAATTCATTAAAAGAATGTATATAAAGCTGTTCAAAAAAATATTAACTATTAAAAATGAAACGCTTGTTAAAGCAACACAGTGTACTATTATTTCTTCTCAAGCAGGGAAAAATATCGAAAGTAAACAGTAACCAAAGCACATTTTAAAAATTAACAATTTAACTTGTGAATTTAATAAATCGTGAAAAATTTCTTTTAGAAACAACCCATAACTATAAATTTATTGCATAGAAGGCAGCATAAAGAAATTTGTGAATTTAATGCAACACCAAGGAACATAAAACAATCTCTTCGACTGAAAGAAAATATTACACATTTTTGGCAAAATTTCAAAAATAAAATATAAATAATTCATAACTATTATATGAGGAATTAAATTACAAGAATGTGGAATAGAATGTGAAATAAATAATAATCGGTATTCCACAACGAATATCAAATTGACCTTTTATTTTTAGATGAAATACAGAAATCCAGCCTATAACACGGTATATTAATTCCACCTTATAGGAAGGCATTTTGTACGAGCATTCTCGTAAAATGGGCTAATGTATCTCGTATAACGATTGTGTACAAAAGATTAACGTTCAATTTTTTTTTTCGTTAAAAAAGTTAAAATTGGATATCAAGGAAAAACTGTGAAATAAATTGTTAGTTTTATTAAAACCAAATTAAAAATATTTTAAATAAAAAAAATTATCCAAATGTAACATAAACAAATAGTTAATCTCAAATAAATATGATGATTCTAAAAATAGTTTTATTCTCTGTAGAAGATATCAGAAATAATGCCTTTTAATCGACGTCTTTTTTAACAAAATGTTCAAAAGTCATTAATATAATTCAATTTCCTTTTATAAGAATTCAATATTGCCACAATGTGCAAAAGTATGCGAAATTGATTGTGAATTGTACTAATCATTACAAATTTCATTTTTCAGAAATATAACGTCGTAAATCAATGTTGTTTGAGGGAAAACACGTGTTATATGGAATGAAATTGGAAAAGGACATGGAATCGGATACTATGAAAACGCGTTATAAGAATACCGTGTTATAGAGAGATTAGTATATTCAGATACTTGAATATACTAGATTAAGAGAAATGTGAAATAAATTTTCTGTAACACACGATTATAATACACTATTTTGAAACTGTTTGGTTCTCTATAATAGTGGGATTTGTTTTATGTGAAATATGAATCAGATGATCTTAACGTTTTCGAACCTACAATGGGTTGTCTTAGGAAGACGAACATCCATTCCATGAAATGTTAGTCTCTGTAATCTTTCTTTTCGGAATGAGCTTAAAAGGTAAAATTTGAAGAAAAATTTTGATAGATGGAATTGTAGAAGGTGTCTTTAAATTCAGTTTTTATGTAAGGGAGCAGCTCGGTTAGCAAGTGTCAAACGTCTCCTCATCTGAACACAAACAAAGTATGTGGTTGGATTTTTTAATTATATTACAGAGGAAATCACTTTAAGAACTGGTTTGGAGATAATTGAGTGAAATTGTGAATAATTTACTTGGTAAATCAGCCCAGTTTTATGTTGCTCCCATTGCACTTACCATAAGGCGTACTTGTAAATTAAATTCTATTAGGAGCGCAGATTTAAAGTGTCGCAAGGGAAGTATTTGAGCAAAAAGATCCGTTACATGTTCTTTTGCTCCTTGATATCCAAATATGTGACTTAGAGAAAGTATCTAGCTAAGTTGATTACTCACAATTTTTTGATATTTGTTGAAGAAAATTCTTATTCCATTTATTAAATTTGATTTATATTACGGATGATGGGTAACCATTAAAAGTGAAAAGTTGTCACTTCAAATGTCCATACTCCTTTTCTTTTGCATGGTTAATGGCTTTCAAGGACGCCAGCACTTTAACTTGGAATACTGAATTGAATGATTGAAATTTGAAAAACAGCAACTTTCATTAACCGAATTTTTAACAATTATTAAAACAATTCCTCTTTATGAATTGTACTTTGAATCAATTATGTAATAAAATACATCAGATGGTTGTAATTCAAATGGTCAATGCAGATCATGCAAGTGAATATTTTTAAGTCAGACTGAGGGATGGTGTCTTAATATGTAGGAGCTTTGAAGAAACCTGCAGTAAAATTTCATCAGTGGCACTGGCTTATAGCGAGATACTACAATCTGTGGCATTGTAGTATCTCTGTATGAAGAGGGGGTGAAGTAGTGTTATGAACTGGAAAGTCGCACTTTTTTTCATGAATTGAGTGCAATTACCCGAAACGTGGAACCATAAGTTTTAAATCTTATTATACTGGTGAGGTAAATACAGTTTTTGATTTTCTTTTTAAATCCTTAATCTCTAGTTACTTTTGATCGCTATCTTTGAGACATTGGTATAACTTTTGTTACTAGGTGCCAGATGTAGAGAGGTAATGATAACTATTTATTTGTATACCAATATATTTCTTAAAACTTTCTTACATTTTAGATTATTTCCATTTAATGTTATCTATAAGTTACTTTTTTATAGATTTCCTATGTTTGTCAAGAATTAAATATAAACTGTTAAACTAATAAAAGATTTTAGTAAATTTAGTTTTTGATCTCTAGATATAGTTATTGAAGATATTTTGAATATGCTTAGAACTCTTTAAATCAATCAACGATTATTAAGGGATAGTAAGTGCAATTTCACTTAATAGATCAAGATTTTCACTATACTGCGGCAAAAATATGAAGAAATATGAGCTTTCTCGTATTTTATGAAATATACAAGCACGATAGCCAATAAGAAACATTTATCGGTAGAAAAGTCTAGAAACGATTATTATCAAATTTGTCGTTTTACAAATTCTATAATAATAAGTTATATCTGGGCCTGACCAATTCATAAATTTAATGTAATGTTTTTAATGTGAATAATTAAGTGACAAAATTAAAAACAACTGAAATGCGAGCAGATTTTATATATTTAGTTTTTAGTATTTCTCTCTAAATAAGAACATACTTGTGGTGCGAGATATCTTACGATTTCTTGAGTGCTATTTAATTAACACCAAAATTGAAGGCTATAAATTATTAAAAGGCTTCATTAAAAAAAAAGTATTCTTTAGTAAACCAACCTATGCTAATAACTGAATAATAAATAAATATCAAGCATCTTCTTCTCATTCATAGCATTTTTATCAGAAAAATAAAGGATTATGTAAAATAAAAATAAAAACAAGCAAAAAATAATAATAGAATTATTTTATTGAAACAAGGCTGAATAAACTAATTAGAATAATATTATTATCGAATAAGCATGTTCAAGTTAATGAAATCTAGTTAAATAATGTGGGAACACAATAATTGCTTGAAATGTAATCTCGCTATTTAAGAACTATATTATTAAAAAATAAACTAATAGATTTGAAGAAACAAATTTTACAAATCATTTCATTCAATGCCTTTTCTGAGAATGAAATAGCTGTTAAAACAGCAGTAGTAAACTGAAACTTTTAAACGGGAAGCCTATATGCATAAGCAATTTAATATTGAGTTAACTAAGTATTTTTCAATGAATTTGTTCTTAGATATTTATTTATTTCCAATCACTTTATAACATTACATTAAAATTCAATATAAATGACATAATGTTAGCATAACTAAACGTGTAAAGGTACTTCATGCCGTGACCAGGATTCGTACCTGGGTTATTGCGGCCACAACGCAATTTACTAACCACTATACGATCACGGCTCGAGTTGTGAAATACATCTGAATAGCAGACTTCAAAGATGATTTTCAAAGAAAAGCACATTTTACCTAAAATTAATGAAGTGTATGGCATTACTTTGACTTCATAATCTGTAATTGCTGTTCTTACGTATAGATGGCAGCTCTTACTAAAATGTATGACTTGTTCTTTCACAATAAATAAAAACTTAAAATGACTGAAATGATAAGTGATATATTAAAAATTAAAAAGGGAAACATTTGACAAAGAGAAAAGTGGAATATAACTAAGTGAAATTTTTCATGTAAGGAAAACTATTAATAGTGTGTTTTTAAATTAAATTAGTTTCAAAAAATTAGAAATACACATTGCTAAACTGAATATAGAATTCTTGGTACAAAATTTATCCACAATTTGATTTCCATTTAAATAAATAGTTTCTATAAGAAAAGCTATTAATAGTGTGCTATTAAATTTGAATTAATTTTAGAAATAAATTATTTTGTCAATTGATTGCTAATTAAAACTGAAATTAGATCAACTGAAGATACAGAATTTTTATTTTAATAACGAGATTAAAAATTTTGCCATTAATATTAAAAGTAGTTTCATTTGTAACAAAACCATTTAATGTATCTACGAAAATTAACTTCAAAATTTATGAGGCTTAATATTTATTTCTCAAAGTATAAATAATTACTTTTTAAATTAAAATTAATTCGGGAGAATGGCAGCATCAATTAAAGCCACATTATGTTAAATTTTAGGTAACAATACGTTAAGAATCCCAAATAGCTGAATGTTAAATTTATATGTTTCACGTATAATTTTTAAAAAATGCGCAAAATGGAAGAATTAATAAATGAGTTTCAAGAAAAAAAGAGGGAATTTATACATAAATTTAGGTATTAAATTGCATTTATTCCCTATTCGATATTTAGGCAAATGTTCATATTATATTATATTGCAAAACACAAAAATTTTTTTAATTAACTAAATAAAGAATAGACTTTAACATTTCGATTTCTTCACAAAATTGTTTTAAGCAATATGTGATAAGAGAAACTTTTAAATTCTTATTCTTCACAAGCAAAATTTACACTATTTTGAAAATCCTAATATAATAACTAAAATTCTAAGAATACAATCAAGTCTCTCAGGTTTTATAACACTTTTCTCCTTACCTTATTCTGATTTGCAAATACAATTGAATCAAGAATTTGAATCTATTTACGAATATTTTTGAAGCTTCCTCAACACTGATGATATTTTATTGATCTAACTGCACTTCCAATTCATTTTGCAAACAACAATATCATACTTTAGGTTTTAAATGCGTGATAATCATCCATTGATATAAAAAAAATGCTTTAACATATAACACTCTAATAATGTTCCTTCCGAAATTTTTTCTCTTTATTTCTGTCTTCATATTCTAAGCAAATAAAACTGTATAATACATACGTGTAAGAGAATTTAAATATAAAAGAACTCATAGAAAACCCAGTATCACTTACAGCCCAAGAGGACCTCAAGATGCACCGCATTACGAAGAGGCTTAGACTTTACAAATCTCTGAAGGTATGATGGTGATTCTACGAATATAAAGCTTTAATGCCAAATCTCCAAGAATGTGATCTGGAGAAAATCTTTCTGAAAAAACCTGTTCTGTATGTAATTATCCCTTTATATTTTTTGATTACATTAAGCCCCAAAGCATATTATTTAAGTAATTTAAAAAGTTTAATGACCGAGGATTTTCAAATCCAATGCAAATTCTCTAAAATCAGACGAAGGATACTAAAGCCATCCAGAGATAAATTTTGACAAACAGTAGTTAAGTAACCTTGATTCAAATGTCCTATTCCTTCAGAATTCACAATTAAGATAATTAAGAGTAGGTAATTGGATAGAACGTTTACACGTGTCTGTTTGTCATACTTGTCTTTGATATTATCAAGTCTCTCATGTCCTGCCAGCTGCACAATCCCCATACCGTTATAGGGAATTCTTGAAAATGAAATTATCCGGTTTGTGCATTGTGATCAAGAGATTCATGAAATTACTCTATACTCTGATATATCCGTCGTCCCATGCAATAAAAAAGTTACATATTGGGAAATTGATTCCAAATATTGACCGTATATGGATGATGCTGACAGAAATAGGCAAAGCTTAAGATTTTTTGTGTTATGCAGTCAACGACAATAAACCGGCGATTTTTGTTTCCGAAATGATATATAAACGATGGTTCGTTGAATACTTCCCATGATGACACTTGTTGATATCCGCAGTTATTTGATCAATTATTTCACTGGTTAGTTTATGCTTCCTTTCAAGATATTTTTTTAGTCATCCTATTCCTGATATTCGATGTTTTAGCGAATAATCTTTGTTGTGAACACAAAGAATCGGAAGTGTGAAAATCCAAATTCCATGACTACTTCGAATAAGAACAATTCCAATTCCTTCCGTTTATAGCAACAATAATTAATTTGTTTAACGAACATTTTTGATATATAAGTGCTGTCTGCGCGTATATAACAAAAATGTTAGTTTAACGATAAAGAATTGTTAAACTTTGTACTTGTTATAAATACCATGCTCTACATAAATGTTGGGGAATACATGAAATTTAGTGAAACACGTGGTACATTCATCTATAAATTTTATTTAGATTACTTAAGAAACTATATCATATTTTGTCATAAATTTTAAGATGGCATAATGGAAATTACCCTGTAATGTCAAAAATTTTTTTATTAAATTTTAAGTTGAATGGTTATATAAGGATGTAACACAAATTCGACCACCTAAGCCATCTCTAATTATTTTATTAGTAAATTTTCGCTCTAAAAGTAGTATTTAGAAAACGGGATAATTGTTCCGCTTTTAATCTGTCTAATTAAAATTTTAAAAGTACATTCGCTACAAATTAAAGGGAATAACCATAATATCTTGCGAAATTGGGAAGTAGTTTGTTTTCTTTTTTCGGTCTTTTTTTAAGTGAACTGTGAAAAATTGGTGTAAACAGAAACTAATCTTCAAACCTGACCAATACATGAAAAAAGAAAAATTTATTTCAGAAAAGTAAAAATTTTCAGATGCCGTGAGCAGGACTCGAAACTATGTTATTGCATCCACAACGCTATGTACTAACCACTATACGAAAACGGTTCACATTGAGAAACACTTCTAAATATAAAACATCACAGATCATCTTCAAAATACCTAATTATACAAAAACGTGAGAGCATAAAATCTGTCAGAACTGAATGAAAATTATTGTCTTTTAGTAATGTAATATAGAGTAAGTATGAGATATTTTTCGCAATTGAAAAGTGATATTAAAATAGCAACTATTCCATTAGAATTAATATTGTATTCTGAACACATGATTTAAACTTTTTTAAGTATATATGGAGAGGAAAAATTCATAGAACGATAAACTGAAACTTTAAATGCAAAAAGTATATAACAGAAAATTCGAAAATATACATATGCCGTGACCAGGATTCGAACCTGGGTTATTGCGGCCACAACGCAATGTACTAACCACTATACGATCACGGCTTGCTTTAAAAGAATCTTAAAAGAAAGATATTCTCAAATTCTTTTTAAAAGTTACATTTTTGGAGGAAGTTAAATGGAGCATATCGTAAAGCTTATCGCACAAAACAAGTTGTAGTTAAGAATCCCGTACATAGAGGGCAGCACTAAAAAACTAAACACTCTCAAATGTGAACATGGTTTCGAATTTCATATTGTGAAGCATAAATTAAAATTAGATAAAACGTTGAATTAATGACTTTGAGAAACGTTGTATAGAATAGAATTGTAGAAATAGATTTTTAATGCCAATATTATCCGTCATTATAATCAAATGTTACATTTTCTGACATACAGAAATAATTAAATTATTTTTAAAAAAATTCTTTATTTATTTCTAAATTTAACACAAAAACTTAAAAAGCAGCAATTTTTTTAAATACGAAATTTTTAAAAATACAATTTTATATTTCCTTTATTTTGTATAGCAGGAAATTATCTTTTTAATCAAACAAATTTTAAGAATTCTCCTTCACTCGAAATCCAGGTATGTGGAATCCATAGATACTATTTATTAATTGAAGCAATAGATAAAATTCTAGATTTATATGGATAAAATATGTATTTAAATTAAAGCTCAGATTGAAGAGGTAAATTTTAAAGATGCAAAAGAAAATTTCATCTAAACTTTATGTCCTGAAGAAAATGATGAATTTTATAACATACTTACGCAAAAGAGAAATTCGAAAAAAATAAATAAATAAATAAGTTTATAAATAAAATTTTTACAACAATTTATTTTAACTTTTAGTTTTACAGTTGACATTAAAACAGGACTTGTACTTTTTTGACCAAATTCTAGAAATTTGAATCATATTACATGCCAAAGAATTGCCCAAATTATGATTTATCTCACACAGATCTTAAAAACAACTCAATAGACAAATGTGTGTGTGTATGTAACATGTGTGTGTGTGACATGTGTGTGTGTGTAAAAGTGTGTGTGTATGTGTGTGTGTGTATGTGTGTGCGTATGTGTGTGTGTGTAAGTGTGTGTGTATGTGTGTGTGTGTATGTGTGTGTGTATGTGTGTGTATGTGTGTGTGTATGTGTGTGTGTGTATGTGTGTATGTATGATGTGTATGTGTGTGTATGTGTGTAGAGTATGTGTAAGTGTGTATGTGTGTGTGTATATGTGTATGTGTGTGTATGTGTGTGTATGTGGTAAGATATGTGTGTGTGCTCTTATAATAACATGTGTGTATGTGTGTAAGACATAAAAGTGCAGTAAGACACAAAAGTGTGCCTGTAAGTATATGTGTGTATATGTGTGTATAAAAGACATGTGTGTGTGTACATGTCTGTATACAGGCAGTGTATGTATGTGTATGTGATTATTAACTTATAATATTTTTACTTATATATAATGTGCATATAAGATTGTACATGTGTGTGTACTGTGTATGTGTGCAATATGTGTGTATGTGTGTATCACATGACAGACATGTGTGCAGTGTATTGTTGTGTATGTGTGTATGTGTGTGAAGTGTAGACATGTGCATATGTGTATATGTGTGCAGATGCATGCAGGTATGTGTGTGTGTGTGTGACATATGTGTGTCATATGGCTGTGGTGCATGTACATGTGTGTGTGTGTATGTATATGTGTGTGTATGTGTGTGTGTATGTGTAGATGTGTGTGTATGTGTGTGTGTATGTGTGTGCATGTGTGTATGTGTGTGTATGTGTGTGTGTATGTGTGTGTATGTGTGTGTATGTGTGTGTGTATGTGTGTGTGTGTGTGTATGTGTGTGTGTGTGTATGTGTATGTGTGTGTGTGTGTGTGTGTTATAGATATCACAGCATGTACCACTTGTATGCAATCAATGATACAGCAGTTGAATTAAATACGATTAAAACAAGGGAATACATTTTTTATATAATATACAAGATTATAATACATTATTGTAATACATTCACGTGCTTTTAATACATTTGTGCCGTAAATGGTTTTCAAGAATGCAACTGTTTTAATTTGGAAGACTAAGTTTGAAGATTGCGATTTCAAGACAGTATAGCTTTCTTTAATCGAATTTATATTAACTGTGAAAGCAGATATTCTATATGGATCGTACTTCAAGCTACTTCTGTAATAATTTAAATCAGATGAATATGAATGGTGTGACTATATTCTTGAGTGGTTAACACAGATAATGTTGGTGAATAATTTTAAGTTATTCACCAACAATTAATTTTACTTTATTCAGATCTGTCATATGAATGGTGTGACTATATTCTTGAGTGGTTAACACAGATAATATTGGTGAATAATTTTAAGTTGAACAAATGGATGTATGGTGTCTATATAGACAGGTGCTTTGATGAAACTTTCGGAAAATATTCAATCATTTAATAAGATGCGAATTTGAAAATGAACGAGATATATGTTTTTTTTTTTTTTTTTTTTTTTTTTTTTTTTTTGTTCTTGCTCTAATTTACGATATATTGCTGGCAGTTCTGACAATACAATTGTGTTTATAAGCATACTTTCTTGTACCTAATCCTGAACTGGACTCTGATAGTTAGATAGTAAATGTTGCATGAGAATCTCTGTAATTTAGAACAAGACACAAACCTGATTCTGCAATTATATACATGAATTAAATTAGACGAATCTGCAATTACAATATGGTATTGTAATTGCAGATTCAACCCACTAAATTCAGAATTCCATTATACGAATACAAAAATATGGAAGGATAGACACTTCTGCTTACATTTTAAATTATATTCAAACAAGTTCCAAGTGACATAATATTTATAAATTTTCATTTCATTTTCAAAATCTTTCCACCCTTTGTATATAAACGCAAATATGTTAGGGGATTTGCTAATCAGATTTAAAAGTCAAAATGTGTATCTTTATGAAATTTGAAAATTTCAGAAAGCCTGTTATAATACAGTGTAGTATGTCTTTAGTAAACTTTGGGTGATTGCATTAAAAACAATGTGCTCAATATAAATTAACTGTTTTTTAAAAGAGGGTCTAGAAAAATGAAAACTGACTTTATTTAATAAAATATTGTTTATGATTTCCTATGAATTATCCTACAAATTATCTAAAGAACGCTCAAAATGAAAATGATTAAACTCTAAAAAGTCTTAGAAAAATAGGTTTTCAAAAAAATATTTTATTTTGCAGCAAATTGGCTAAACAACAAAAATATTGCTTGCAATCATAAATCCTTTTTTCAAAAGATTATTTTGGTTAAAAAAATAAGAATTGTTTTAATTAAAACAAAACTCTAATAAAAAATTGGAATTAAAACTATTTCTGTTGTTGCAGAAGCAATGTTAAGTAACATTTAAATTAGAATAATATTATTACAGTATCAGAGAGCTCTCCAAATTAATGTGGTCCAATTATATTTTGTGAGAATTTAAACTATTCCCTAAAAGATAATAATCTCACTATTGAAAAGTTATATTGAGCAAAATAACGACTATTAATAAGATACCCGAAACGTCTCTTTAAAGTAACCGTTTTACGAATAAAAATTATGACCATTTTAAGTATAAATAAACATGAGACCATAAGAGCTGTTGAAACCTCCATCAGAACTAATGTGTTCCAGTAAAACAACCGGAGAGCACAAATGATGACTAATAGATATTCTCAGTATTTAAAAAGTAATAAAGATTGCAACTATTAAATTAAAGATAATAGAGTATATACAGCACATATCCCATAACACTTCTTCTAAACACAGAAAAATATGAGGGGAGAAGATGCATTAGGATTATAATGAAATAGAATATTAAAAATGTGTGTTAACATATGAGATCAACATTCAAATATAATATTTTTCAATGACTTTATTTGTTTTTCAAATTTTTATTAAAACAGAGATTGCTTAAGTTACGTCAAAAAATTAGCGGCATAAAACCTGGAATTCAAAAATAATGAATGTAGTGACTTGAAATAAGTAGAGTGACCGATAATATAAACCAAAGAGTGACCTAAGAAGAGGAATCCAGTGGTTATTGCAGTTCCAGATGTTGGGAGAACACTTGTATATAAATAGCAGCCCGTTGTGGGGGCTGAGGAGGAGTACTTCGACCTACGTGTGGTGGTCGTGTTACTTCTCTTAATAAAATCCCGGAGCGGACAAGTCTAAGCGACGGGAAGAGAAGAATGAACGACCTTAGCTCAAGATCACGGAGACTGACGCCAGGTCTCGAGCTTGAATACCTGGAGGCTCCAGTGCTCTTTGGAGAGTATCGTCGACATTACAGGATGACTTTCCGAAATTGTTTCCCGAATGCGAAATTTAGGAGTCTGGTTCCCAGTACCAGCGAGGAGTTTTTCTCCGACCGACTGTGCAGCGAACGTTCCAAAGAAAGGAATCCATCAGTTTCCCTGGAGCCTACTTCTTAAGACAGTTGTGATTAATTATCCTGTATATTTGTAAATAAATATTTCGTCAAGAATATTGAATTAAGTGAGCCTGATTCCTTAACTGTCCTTGCCTACCAATATTTCAGCCTACCCAGACAGAGTACACTTCAATACATAATCGCAGTACTCTAATGTAAATTTTAGTCCCAAATAAATATTTTTCCATGAATTTATTATTGAATAATTATTCTGTTTTTCTATATAATTTTTACTGGAAAACAGAAAGCTTAATTTCCCCAAAAATTAACAACATAAAACGTGAAAGTTCAAAAGGAACTTTTGCCGTGACCAGGATTCGAACCTGGGTTATTGCGGCCACAACGCAATGTACTAACCACTATACGATCACGGCTTACACAGAGAAAATTTTTGAAGATAGATATTCTCAAATCCCATAAAGAATTTACATTTTCCTGCAGAAAGTAAACGGAGCATATCGAATGACTTATCGAATAAAATAAGCTGTAGTTACGAATCCTTTAAATAGAGAGCAGCACTGAGAAGAACATCACTCATGCACACACAAGTATGAAGCTGGTTAGACTATCTAGTATTAAAATGAAGTATAAGTAAAAATAAAAATAGACTTGTATTCCCTAATTAAAAAAAAAAAAACATTATAGAAAATAGAATCATAGCAATGGCTTTTGATTACTAATATTAAAATTCATGTAATTAAATGTTACATTTTCTGAACACATGAAAATAATTAGATTGTAAGCAAATGCTAAATTTGATTTTAAAATGTCAATATAGGAAGTCTAAATGCTGGGATTTTAACAGTAGCATTTTAAAAATATAACGTTTTACTTAATTTCTTAAAATAGAAAAGTGTTATTTCTAACATAATAAATTTTAAGAAATCCTTACTGTTAATAACCAGTTATGTGGAATCAAAAGATGCTATTTAAAATATATTAAAGCAACAGATAAAATTCTAGATTTATTCAAATAAAAATTGCCATTTAATTAAAGGGCATTTTGCAGCGGAAAATTTTTAAAAATATAACACGAAATTAAAGAAACGCATATTTTTTAACCTTAACTTTATGTCTTGGAGAAGACGTTGAATTTTTGACGAACTGAAAAAAAAGAGAAATTCGAGAGAAAAGCTTGAAATAAAAACTTTTAACTGTGTGTATTATAAATGGGTTGTCATTAAAATAATTAAAATGTTTGCTTAAATGAGAGAGAGAGAGCGAAGGCTCAGATTTAAGAGGAAAGTTAAATGCACATAAGAAAACAAGTATATATCTTTTTTTTTCACAAATTTCAGTTATTTTAATCATAACACCCGCTCATAAATCACCGAAATCAGGATTTATTACTGTCCTCGATATTAAAATGAACTTTACAGCATTTAGAGCTTTTCTCTGCCTTTTGGAAAATTTCGCCCAAAATTTACCATACCGGGATCTTTTTTTTTATCTGAAGAACAGATAAAATTAATATCTTCTATAACCAAATTCTTTAAAAAAACATACGATAATTGTTCGTAAAAATATGAAAAATTAAGCACGCAATAAACATAATAACATCTTCTATAAACAACAAATTCATTAAAAGAATGTATATAAAGCTGTTCAAAAAATATTAACTATTAAAAATGAAATGCTTGTTAAAGCAACACAGTGTACTATTATTTCTTCTCAAGCAGGAAAAATATCGAAAGTAAACAGTAACCAAAGCACATTTTAAAAATTAACAATTTAACTTGTGAATTTAATAAATCGTGAAAATTTCTTTTAGAAACAACCCATAACTATAAATTTATTGCATAGAAGGCAGCATAAAGAAATTTGTGAATTTAATGCAACACCAAGGAACATAAAACAATCTCTTCGACTGAAAGAAAATATTACACATTTTTGGCAAAATTTCAAAAATAAAATATAAATAATTCATAACTATTATATGAGGAATTAAATTACAAGAATGTGGAATAGAATGTGAAATAAATAATAATCGGTATTCCACAACGAATATCAAATTGACCTTTTATTTTTAGATGAATTACAGAAATCCAGCCTATAACACGGTATATTAATTCCACCTTATAGGAAGGCATTTTGTACGAGCATTCTCGTAAAATGGGCTAATGTATCTCGTATAACGATTGTGTACAAAAGATTAACGTTCAATTTTTTTTTTCGTTAAAAAAGTTAAAATTGGATATCAAGGAAAAACTGTGAAATAAATTGTTAGTTTTATTAAAACCAAATTAAAAATATTTTAAATAAAAAAAATTATCCAAATGTAACATAAACAAATAGTTAATCTCAAATAAATATGATGATTCTAAAAATAGTTTTATTCTCTGTAGAAGATATCAGAAATAATGCCTTTTAATCGACGTCTTTTTAACAAAATGTTCAAAAGTCATTAATATAATTCAATTTCCTTTTATAAGAATTCAATATTGCCACAATGTGCAAAAGTATGCGAAATTGATTGTGAATTGTACTAATCATTACAAATTTCATTTTCAGAAATATAACGTCGTAAATCAATGTTGTTTGAGGGAAAACACGTGTTATATGGAATGAAATTGGAAAAGGACATGGAATCGGATACTATGAAAACGCGTTATAAGAATACCGTGTTATAGAGAGATTAGTATATTCAGATACTTGAATATACTAGATTAAGAGAAATGTGAAATAAATTTTCTGTAACACACGATTATAATACACTATTTTGAAACTGTTTGGTTCTCTATAATAGTGGGATTTGTTTTATGTGAAATATGAATCAGATGATCTTAACGTTTTCGAACCTACAATGGGTTGTCTTAGGAAGACGAACATCCATTCCATGAAATGTTAGTCTCTGTAATCTTTCTTTTCGGAATGAGCTTAAAAGGTAAAATTTGAAGAAAAATTTTGATAGATGGAATTGTAGAAGGTGTCTTTAAATTCAGTTTTTATGTAAGGGAGCAGCTCGGTTAGCAAGTGTCAAACGTCTCCTCATCTGAACACAAACAAAGTATGTGGTTGGATTTTTTAATTATATTACAGAGGAAATCACTTTAAGAACTGGTTTGGAGATAATTGAGTGAAATTGTGAATAATTTACTTGGTAAATCAGCCCAGTTTTATGTTGCTCCCATTGCACTTACCATAAGGCGTACTTGTAAATTAAATTCTATTAGGAGCGCAGATTTAAAGTGTCGCAAGGGAAGTATTTGAGCAAAAAGATCCGTTACATGTTCTTTTGCTCCTTGATATCCAAATATGTGACTTAGAGAAAGTATCTAGCTAAGTTGATTACTCACAATTTTTTGATATTTGTTGAAGAAAATTCTTATTCCATTTATTAAATTTGATTTATATTACGGATGATGGGTAACCATTAAAAGTGAAAAGTTGTCACTTCAAATGTCCATACTCCTTTTCTTTTGCATGGTTAATGGCTTTCAAGGACGCCAGCACTTTAACTTGGAATACTGAATTGAATGATTGAAATTTGAAAAACAGCAACTTTCATTAACCGAATTTTTAACAATTATTAAAACAATTCCTCTTTATGAATTGTACTTTGAATCAATTATGTAATAAAATACATCAGATGGTTGTAATTCAAATGGTCAATGCAGATCATGCAAGTGAATATTTTTAAGTCAGACTGAGGGATGGTGTCTTAATATGTAGGAGCTTTGAAGAAACCTGCAGTAAAATTTCATCAGTGGCACTGGCTTATAGCGAGATACTACAATCTGTGGCATTGTAGTATCTCTGTATGAAGAGGGGGTGAAGTAGTGTTATGAACTGGAAAGTCGCACTTTTTTCATGAATTGAGTGCAATTACCCGAAACGTGGAACCATAAGTTTTAAATCTTATTATACTGGTGAGGTAAATACAGTTTTTGATTTTCTTTTTAAATCCTTAATCTCTAGTTACTTTTGATCGCTATCTTTGAGACATTGGTATAACTTTTGTTACTAGGTGCCAGATGTAGAGAGGTAATGATAACTATTTATTTGTATACCAATATATTTCTTAAAACTTTCTTACATTTTAGATTATTTCCATTTAATGTTATCTATAAGTTACTTTTTTATAGATTTCCTATGTTTGTCAAGAATTAAATATAAACTGTTAAACTAATAAAAGATTTTAGTAAATTTAGTTTTTGATCTCTAGATATAGTTATTGAAGATATTTTGAATATGCTTAGAACTCTTTAAATCAATCAACGATTATTAAGGGATAGTAAGTGCAATTTCACTTAATAGATCAAGATTTTCACTATACTGCGGCAAAAATATGAAGAAATATGAGCTTTCTCGTATTTTATGAAATATACAAGCACGATAGCCAATAAGAAACATTTATCGGTAGAAAAATCTAGAAACGATTATTATCAAATTTGTCGTTTTACAAATTCTATAATAATAAGTTATATCTGGGCCTGACCAATGCAAAAATTTAAGGTAATGTTTTTAATGTGAATAATTAAGTGACAAAATTAAAAACAACTGAAATGCGAGCAGATTTTATATATTTAGTTTTTAGTATTTCTCTCTAAATAAGAACATACTTGTGGTGCGAGATATCTTACGATTTCTTGAGTGCTATTTAATTAACACCAAAATTGAAGGCTATAAATTATTAAAAGGCTTCATTAAAAAAAAAGTATTCTTTAGTAAACCAACCTATGCTAATAACTGAATAATAAATAAATATCAAGCATCTTCTTCTCATTCATAGCATTTTTATCAGAAAAATAAAGGATTATGTAAAATAAAAATAAAAACAAGCAAAAAATAATAATAGAATTATTTTATTCATACAAGACTGAATAAACTAATTAGGATAATATTATTATCGAATAAGCATGTTCAAGTTAATGAAATCTAGTTAAATAATGTGGGAACACAATAATTGCTTGAAATGTAATCTCGCTATTTAAGAACTATATTATTAAAAAATAAACTAATAGATTTGAAGAAACAAATTTTACAAATCATTTCATTCAATGCCTTTTTCTGAGAATGAAATAGCTGTTAAAACAGCAGTAGTAAACTGAAACTTTTAAACGGGAAGCCTATATGCATAAGCAATTTAATATTGAGTTAACTAAGTATTTTTCAATGAATTTGTTCTTAGATATTTATTTATTTCCAATCACTTTATAACATTACATTAAAATTCAATATAAATGACATAATGTTAGCATAACTAAACGTGTAAAGGTACTTCATGCCGTGACCAGGATTCGTACCTGGGTTATTGCGGCCACAACGCAATTTACTAACCACTATACGATCACGGCTCGAGTTGTGAAATACATCTGAATAGCAGACTTCAAAGATGATTTTCAAAAGAAAAGCACATTTTACCTAAAATTAATGAAGTGTATGGCATTACTTTGACTTCATAATCTGTAATTGCCGTTCTTACGTATAGATGGCAGCTCTTACTAAAATGTATGACTGTTCTTTCACAATAAATAAAAACTTACATCGACTGAAGTGAAAAGTGATATATTAAAAATTAAAAAAGGAAATATTTGACAAAGAGAAAAGTGGAATATAACTAAGTGAAAATTTTTATGTAAGGAAAACTATTAATAGTGTGTTTTTAAATTAAATTAGTTTCAAAAAATTCGAAATACAAATTGCAAAACTGAATATAGACTTCTTGGTGCAAAATTTATCCACAATTTTCGATTTAAATAAATAGTATCTATAAGAAAAGCTATTAATAGTGTGCTATTAAATTTGAATTAATTTTAGAAATAAATTATTATGTCAATTGATTGCTAATTAAAACTGAAATTAGATCAACTGAAGATACAGAATTTTTATTTTAATAACGAGATTAAAAATTTTGCCATTAATATTAAAAGTAGTTTCATTTGTAACAAAACCATTTAATGTATCTACGAAAATTAACTTCAAAATTTATGATTCTTAATATTTATTTCTCAAAGTATAAATAATTACTTTTATAATTAAAATTAATTCGGTAGAATGGCAGCATCAATTAAAGCCACATTATGTTAAATTCATAGTAACAATACGTTGAGAATCCCAAATAGCTGAATGTTAAATTTATATGTTTCACGTATAATTTTTAAAAAATGCGCAAAATGGAAGAATTAATAAATAAGTTTTAAGAAGAAAGAGGGAATTTATACATAAATTTAGGTATTAAATTGCATTTATTCCCTATTCGATATTTAGGCAAATGTTCATATTATATTATATTGCAAAACACAAAAATTTTTTTAATTAACTAAATAAAGAATAGACTTTAACATTTCGATTTCTTCACAAAATTGTTTTAAGCAATATGTGATAAGAGAAAATTTTAAATTCTTATTCTTCACAAGCAAAATTTACACTATTTTGAAAATCCTAATATAATAACTAAAATTCTAAGAATGCAATCAAGTCTCTCAGGTTTTATAACACTTTTCTCCTTACCTTATTCTGATTTGCAAATACAATTGAATCAAGAATTTGAATCTATTTACGAATATTTTTTAAGCTTCCTCAACACTGATGATATTTTATTGATCTAACTGCACTTCCAATTCAGTTTGCAAATAACAATATCATATTTTAGGTTTTAAATGCGTGATAATCATTCATTGATATAAAAAAAATGCTTTAACATATAACACTCTAATAATGTTCCTTCCGAAATTTTTTCTCTTTATTTCTGTCTTCAAATTCTAAGCAAATAAAACTGTATAATACATACGTGTAAGAGAATTTAAATATAAAAGAACTCATAGAAAACCCAGTATCACTTACAGCCCAAGAGGACCTCAAGATGCACCGCATTACGAAGAGGCTTCGACTTTACAAATCTCTGAAGGTATGATGGTGATTCCACGAATATAAAGCTTTAATGCCAAATCTCCAAGAATGTGATCTGGAGAAAATCTTTTCTGAAAAACCTGTTCTGTATGTAATTATCCCTTTATATTTTTTGATAAATTAAGCCCCAAAGCATATTATTTAAGTAATTTAAAAAGTTTAATGACCGAGGATTTTCAAATCCAATGCAAATTCTCTAAAATCAGACGAAGGATACTAAAGCCATCCAGAGATAAATTTTGACAAACAGTAGTTAAGTAACCTTGATTCAAATGTCCTATTCCTTCAGAATTCACAATTAAGATAATTAAGAGTAGGTAATTAGATAGAACGCTTACAAATGTCTGTTTGTCATACTTGTCTTTGATATTATCAAGTCTCTCATGTCCTGCCAGCTGCACAATCCACATACCGTTATAGGGAATTCTTGAAAATGAAATTATCCGGTTTGTTCATTGTGGTCAAGAGATTCATGAAATTACTCTATACTCTGATATATCCGTCGTCCCATGCAATAAAAAAGTTACATATTGGGAAATTGATTCCAAATATTGACGGTATATGGATGATGCTGACAGAAATAGGCAAAGCTTAAGATTTTTTGTGTTATGCAGTCAACGACAATAAACCGGCGATTTTTGTTTCCGAAATGATATATAAACGATGGTTCGTTGAATACTTCCCATGATGACACTTGTTGAAATCCGCAGTTATTTGATCAATTATTTCACTGGTTAGTTTATGCTTCCTTTCAAGATATTTTTTTAGTCATCCTATTCCTGATATTCGATGTTTTAGCGAATAATCTTAGCTGTGAACACAAAGAATCGGAAGTGAAAATCCAAATTCCATGACTACTTCGAAGAAGAACAATTCCAATTCCTTCCGTTTATAACAACAATAATTAATTTGTTTAACCAACATTTTTGATATATAAGTGCTGTCTGCGCGTATATAACAAAAATGTTTGTTTAACGATAAAGGTTTGTTAAACTTTGTACATGTTATAAATACCATGCTCTACATAAATGTTGGGGAATACATGAAATTTAGTGAAACACGTGGTACATTCATCTATAAATATTATTTAGATTACTTAAGAAAATATATCATATTTTGTCATAAATTTTAAGATGGCATAATGGAAGTTACCATGTAATGTCAAAAATTTTTTTATTAAATTTTAAGTTGAATGGTTATATAAGGATGTAACACAAATTCGACCACCTAAGCCATCTCTAATTATTTTATTAGTAAATTTTCGCTCTAAAAGTAGTATTTAGAAAACGGGATAATTGTTCCGCTTTTAATCTGTCTAATTAAAATTTTAAAAGTACATTCGCTACAAATTAAGGGGAATAACCAAAATATCTTGCAAAATTGTGAAGTAGTTTGTTTTCTTTTTTCGGTGTTTTTTTAAGTGAACTGAAAAATTGGTGTAAACAGAAACTAATCTTCAAACCTGACCAATACATGAAATAAGAAAATTTTATTTCATAAAAATAAAAATTTTTAGTTGCCGTGACCAGGATTCGAACCTGGTTTATTGCATCCACAACGCTATGTACTAACCACTACATGATCACGGCTCACGTTGAGAAACACTTCTAAATATAAAACGTCACAGATCATCTTCAAAAATGATACATTTTACCTATAAATAATTGAGCATATCAAATTATTTAAAAAAATCACATGTAAAAAATTGCCGATCTCATCCATAGATGGCAACTCTTACTAAAATGTGAACTACACTTACAATACGTTATATTAACATATTAAGAAATAACATATTAAAATTTAATATGAAGGAGAAAACACATTTAATAAACCGAAAAAGGGGACATAATAAAGGGAAGCATTTCATACAAGCAATGTTATTAGTAGTGATCTTATTACGTTAAATTATTTTCAGGGAATGTGAAGTACAACTTACCAAAATGAATATAAACTTCTTGAAACAAAATTGGTAAAAACGTTTGATCTGGATTTAAAAATTTAGTATTATTTGGATGGGTCTTAGGGCGCATGGTGCAAAAATGGACATGCTGTGCCAACAAACATATTTTGTTATTTCATTTTTTTATTTTTTCCATTTTGTTCTTATTATTAAAAAGAATTTTATTTTTTTATTTTTGATGATAAGACACAAACATTAAAACTTTAAAAACAAAAATAAGTGTATATATAATTTTGAAATCTATTGATAAAAGGTTAAAAAAAGAAATATCATAATATAATTTTAAAATTTAAATTAGAACTTAAATATAATTTAAAAACCTATTGCTCTTAAAAAAACAAATAGGTTTCTAAGGGTTGGATCCCCTATTAAATCAAATAAAACCATAAAATCAGTATTAAAAAAATTAAAACGTTGTTAGTTAAATTCAAAACATGAAATTTAAATAATATAAACAGTAAAAGGTTCATCACACGTTTCACACCATGGATTTAGTTCACTTAAAAAAAAATGTCTGTTTGTGAAGTGTGTGTGTCCGATACGAAGGCGAGTTAATCTAACACCAGCACTTCCTAACGTTAAAACTGATAATGAGGTGAGGGATGAGAAGATGGTATTACACTTGTTGCCGACCTGCAATTTCCAGGATTCCTACCAAAGACCATACATATTAAACTTTTTATAACCTTTCTCACATCTGAGAAAGGAACCGATGCTAAAACTGGATCTGGTGCAACCTTTGCCGTTGAATCTGCTCTCTCATTTCCTTCAAAATCCACGTGTTTTGGTATCCAACAAGATACAATTTTTTCCCTTGCCAGCAAGGGAATCTAGTGCTTTGAAATTTTTGGACACATTTAAAAATATAGTATTGATGTTTATTAAGATGGATATATGTAATATTATATTAATTGTAAAGATTCAATTAGTCAATAGAATTAAATGATAATTGAAAATGTAAAATGAATATATTTTTAATTAGATTTTAGTGAACAAAATCGATAATACGTAGAAGTCATTGATACAATATCAATATAATACAGACTACTTTTATACGATTTGATATCCTATGCACGATACAGAAACATATCTTGTTTAAGATATGTTTTATTATTTAAGGAAAATTTCTTTTGCACTAAGAACTATCTATAACATTTACGATTAGTATAATGACTGACTCATAATTATGTTCTCTAACTACCTTTTATATCTAAATTAAATAATTAAGAATAACCTGATTAAAAATTTTGATGAGGAAAATAAATTGATGACTTTTTTTCCTCATTAAGCTATACTTTATTTTTTATGCTATTAAAGGTACATTATCTTCTTGGGCATTCATTTGGAATACAAGGGACGACTAAAGTCAAAAGAACTAAAAATATAATACACCTTCTTTAAAAAAAGGTTTTATGTGAGAGCAAATTGTACTAAATAACAGAGTAATAACTTAAATTGAAACATCATTCTCTCATTAGAAATACTTTTATTTTAAATATTAAGAATAATTTTTAAAGTAAAATTAAATTAGTACTAAATAAACTTGGAATTAAAATTATTTTTGGTGTAACTGAAACAATGTTAAGTAATATTTAAATAAAAATAATATTATTACTGAATAAGCATTCTCAAAATAATGTGTTCCTGGTATATTTTCAAGATTTAAATCATTTTCTAAAATATATTAAAGGTATTCTCTCTATTTCAAAAGTAATTTTGAAAACAGCAACTATTGCAATTAATAATGGACATTAAACGCCTCATTTAAAGACACTTCTAATTATATAAAACGTGAGAGCATAAAAGCTGTCAGAACTGAATGAAAATTATTGTCTTTTAGTAAAGTTATATAGAGTAAGTAGGAGATATTCCCCGCAATTGAATATTGATATTAAAATAGCAACTATTCCATTAGAATTAATATTGTATTCTGAACACATGATTTAAACTTTTTTAAGTATATATGGAGAGGAAAAATTCATAGAACGATAAACTGAAACTTTAAATGCAAAATGTATATAACAGAAAATTCGAAAAAATACATATGCGTGACCAGGATTCGAACCTGGGTTATTGCGGCCACAACGCAAATGTACTAACCACTATACGATCACGGCTTGCTTTAAAAGAATCTTAAAAGAAAGATATTCTCAAATTTTTTTTAAAAGTTACATTTTTGGAGGAAGTTAAGTGGAGCATATCGTAAAGCTTATCGCACAAAACAAGTTGTAGTTAAGAATCCCGTACATAGAGGGCAGCACTAAAAAACTAAACACTCTCAAATGTGAACATGGTTTCGAATTTCATTTTGTGAAGCATAAATTAAAATTAGATAAAACGTTGAATTAATGACTTTGAGAAACGTTGCATAGAATAGAATTGTAGAAATAGCTTTTTAATGCCAATATTATCCGTCATTATAATCAAATGTTACATTTTCTGACATACAGAAATAATTAAATTATTTTTAAAAAAATTCTATATTTATTACTAAATTCCAACACAAAAACTTAAAAAGCAGCAATTTTTTTTAATACGAAATTTTTAAAAATACAATTTTATATTTCCTTTATTTTGTATTTCAGGAAATTATCTTTTTAATCAAACAAATTTAAAAAAGTCTCCTTCACTCGAAATCCAGGTATATGGAATCCAAAGATACTAATTATTAATTGAAGCAATAGATAAAATTCTAGATTCATATGGATAAAATATGTATTTACATTAAAGCTCAGATTGAAGAGGTAAATTTTAAAGATGCAAAAGAAAATTTCATCTAAACTTTATGTCCTGGATAAAATGTTGAATTTTATAACATACTTACGCAAAAGAGAATTTCGAAAAAATAAATAAATAAATAAGTTTATAACAAAATTCTTACAACAATTTCCTTTAACTTTTAGTTTTACAGTTGACATTAAAACAGGACTTGTACTTTTTTGACCAAATTCTAGAAATTTGAATCATATTACATGCCAAAGAATTGCCCAAATTATGATTTATCTCTGCCACAGATATTAAAATAACCTTCAATGTGTGTGTGTGTTATAGATATCACAGCATGTACCACTTGTATGCAATCAATGATACAGCAGTTGAATTAAATACGATTAAAACAAGGGAATACATTTTTTATATAATATACAAGATTATAATACATTATTGTAATACATTCACGTGCTTTTAATACATTTGTGCGGTAAATGGTTTTAGAGAATGCAAGTGTTTTAACTTGGAAGACTAAGTTTGAAGATTGCGATTTCAAGACAGTATAGGTTTCTTTAATCAAATTTATATTAACTGTGAAAGCAGATATTCTATATGGATCGTACTTCGAGCTACTTCTGTAATAATTTACATCAGATGAATATGAATGGTGTGACTATATTCTTGAGTGGTTAACACAGATAATGTTGGTGAATAATTTTAAGTTGAACACATGGATGCATGGTGTCTATATATACATGTGCTTTGATGAAACTTTCGGAAAATATTCAATCATTTAATAAGATGCGATTTTAAAAATGAACAAGATATATGTTTTTTTTTTTTTTTTTTTTTTTTTTTGTTCTTGCTTTAATTTACGATATATTGCTGGCAGTTCTGACAATACAATTGTGTTTATAAGCATACTTTCTTGTTCCTAATCCTGAACTGGACTCTGATAGTTAGATAGTAAATGTTGCATGAGAATCTCTGTAATTTAGAACAAGACACAAACCTGATTCTGCAATTATATACATGAATTAAATTAGACTAATATGCAATTACAATATGGTATTGTAATTGCAGATTCAACCCACTAAATTCAGAATTCCATTATACTAATACAAAAATATGGAAAGATAAATGCTTCTGCTTATATTTTAAGTTATATTCAAACAAGTTCCAAGTAACATAATATTAATAAATTTTCATTTCATTTTCAAAATCTTTCCACCCTTTGTATATAAGCTCAAATATGTTAGGGGATTTGCTAATCAAGTGTAAAGTCAAAATGTGTATCTTTATGAAATTTGAAAATTTTAGAAAGCCTGTTATAATACAGCGTAGTATGTCTTTAGTAAACTTTGGGTGATTGCATTAAAAACAATGTGCTCAATATAAATTAACTGTTTTTTAAAATAGGGTCTAGAAAAATGAAAACTGACTTTATTTAATAAAATATTGTTTATGATTTCTATGAATTATCCTACAAATTATCTAAAGAACGCTCAAAATGAAAATGATTAAACTCTAAAAAGTCTTAGAAAAATAGGTTTTCAAAAAAATATTTTATTTTGCAGCAAATTGGCTAAACAACAAAAATATTGCTTGCAATCATAAATCCTTTTTTCAAAAGATTATTTTGGTTAAAAAAATAAGAATTGTTTTAATTAAAAACACAACTCTAATCAAACATTGGAAACAAAACTATTTCTGTTGTTGCAGAAGCAATGTTAAGTAACATTTAAATTAGAATAATATTATTACAGTATCAGAGAGCTCTCCAAATTAATGTGGTCCAATTATATTTTGTGAGAATTTAAACTATTCCCTAAAAGATAATAATCTCACTATTGAAAAGTTATATTGAGCAAAATAACGACTATTAATAAGATACCCGAAACGTCTCTTTAAAGTAACCGTTTTACGAATAAAAATTATGACCATTTTAAGTATAAATAAACATGAGACCGTAAGAGCTGTTGAAACCTCCATCAGAACTAATGTGTTCCAGTAAAACAACCGGAGAGCACAAATGATGACTAATAGATATTCTCAGTATTTAAAAAGTAATAAATATTGCAACTATTAAATTAAAGATAATAGAGTATATACAGCACATATCCCATAACACTTCTTCTAAACACAGTAAAATATGAGGGGAGATTATAGTGCATTAGGATTATAATGAACTAGAATATTAAAAATGTGTGTTAACATATGAGATCAACATTCAAATATAATATTTTTCAATGACTTTATTTGTTTTTCAAATTTTTATTAAAACAGAGATTGCTTGGTTACGTCAAAAATTAGCGGCATAAAACCTGGAATTCAAAAATAATGAATGTAGTGACTTAAAATAAGTGGAGTGACCGATAATATAAACCAAAGAGTGACCTAAGAAGAGGAATACAGTGGTTATTGCAGTTCCAGATGTTGGGAGAACACTTGTATATAAATAGCAGCCCGTTGTGGGGGCTGAGGAGGAGTACTTCGACCTACGTGTGGTGGTCGTGTTACTTCTCTTAATAAAATCCCGGAGCGGACAAGTCTAAGCGACGGGAAGAGAAGAATGAACGACCTTTAGCTCAAGATCACGGAGACTGACGCCAGGTCTCGAGCTTGAATACCTGGAGGCTCCAGTGCTCTTTGGAGAGTATCGTCGACATTACAGGATGAATTTCCGAAATTGTTTCCCGAATGCGAAATTTAGGAGTCTGGTTCCCAGTTCCAACGAAGAGTTTTTCTCCGACCGAATGTGCAGCGAACGTTCCAAAAAGAAAGGAATCCATCAGTTTCCTGGAGCCTACTTCTTAAGATACAGTTGTGATTAATTATCCTGTATATTTGTAAATAAATATTTCGTCAAGAATATTGAATTAAGTGAGCCTGATTCCTTAACTGTCCTTGCCTACCAATATTTCAGCCTACCCAGACAGAGTACGCTACAATACATAATCGCAGTACTCTAATGTAAATTTTAGTCACAAATAAATATTTTTCCATGAATTTATTATTGAATAATTATTCTGTTTTTCTATATAATTTTACTGGAAAACAGACTGCTTAATTTCCCCAAAAATTAACAACATAAAATGTGAAAGTTCAAAAGAAAGTTTTGCCGTGACCAGGATTCGAACCTGGGTTATTGCGGCCACAACGCAATGTACTAACCACTATACGATCACGGCTTACAGAGAGATAATTTTTGAAGATAGATATTCTCAAATCCCATAAAGAATTTACATTTTCCTGCAGAAACTAAACAGAGCATATCGAATGACTTATCGAATAAAACAAGCTGTAGTTACGAATCCTTTAAGTAGAGAGCAGCACTGAGAAGAGCATCACTCATGTACACACAAGTATGAAGCTGGTTAGACTATCTAGTATGAAAATGAAGTATAAGTAAAAATAAAAGAGACATTGTATTCCCTAATTAAAAACATTATAGAAAATAGAATCATAGCAATGGCTTTTGATTACTAATATTAAAATTCATGTAATTAAATGTTACATTTTCTGAACACATGGAAATAATTAGATTGTAAGCAAATGCTAAATTTGATTTTAAAATGTCAATATAGGAAGTCTAAATGCTGGGATTTTAACATTAGCATTTTAAATATATAATGTTTTACTTAATTTCTTAAAGTAGTAAAGTGTTATTTCTAACATAATAAATTTTAAGAAATCCTTACTGTTAATGACTAGTTATGTGGAATCAAAAGATGCTATTTAAAATATATTAAAGCAATAGATAAAATTCTAAATTTATTCAAATAAAAATTATCATTTAATTAAAGTGCATGTTGCAGTGGAAAATTTTAAAAAATATAACACGAAATTTAAGAAACGCATATTTTTTAACCTTAACTTTATATATTGGAAAAGACGTTGAATTTTGTCGAACTGAAGAAAACGAGAAACTCGATAGAAAAGCTTAGAAATAAAAACTTTAAACTGTGTGTATTATAAATGGGTTGTCATTAAAATATTTTAAATGTTTCTATTAAAGAGAGAGAGAGAGAAGGCTCAGATTTAAGTGGAAAGTTAAATGCATATAAGAAAACAAGTATATATCTTTTTTCAAATTTCAGTTATTTTAATCATAACACCTGCATATAAATCTTCAGAAACTAAGGATTTATAGTACTGTCCTCGATATTGCAAAATGAACTTTAAGCAGCATTTAGAGCTTTTCTCAGCCTTTTTGGAAAATTTCGCCCAAAATTTACCATACCGGGATCTTTTTTTTATCTGAAGAACAGATAAAAATAATATCTTCTATAACCAAATTCTTTAAAAAAAACATACCATAACAATTGTTCGTAAAAATAGTGAACAAATAAGCACGCTAATAAACATAATAACATCTTCTTTCTTATAAACAAATTCCATTAAAAGTATGTATATATAGCTTTGTTCAAAAAATATTAACTATTAAAAATGAAACGCTTGAGTTAAAGCAACACAGTGTACTATTATTTCTTCTCCAAGCAGGGAAAAATATCGAAAGTAAACAGTAACTAAACACACTTTAAAAATTAACAATTTAACTTGTGAATTTAATAAATCGTGAAAAAAATTCTCTTTAAGAAACAACCTCATAATTATAAATTTGTTTGCATAGAAGAGCAGCATAAAGAGTTTTAGATGAATTGACTCTTTTATTTTTTTAGGTGAATTACAGAAATCCAAAGCCTATAACACGGTATATTAATTCCACGTTATAGGAAGACATTTTGTACGAGCATTCTCGTAAAATGGGCTAGTGTATCGCGTATTATAACGTATTGTGTCTAAAGGATTAACGATTTTAATTTTTCTTTTTTTCGTTCAAAAAGTTAAAATTGGATATTAAGGAAAAACTGTGAAATCGAATTGTTAGTTTTATTAAAACCAAATTAAAAATATTTTAAATAAAAAAAAATTATCCAAATGTAACATAAACAAATAGTTAATCTCAAATAAATATGATGATTCTAAAAAGTAGTTTTATTGCTCTGTAGAAGATATCAGAAATAATGCCTTTTAATCGACGTCTTTTTAACAAAAATGTTCAAAAGTCATTAATATAATCTCAATTTTCCTTTTATAAGAATTCAATATTGCCATACAATGTGCGAAAAGTATACTTTCAAATTGATTGTGAATTGTACTAATCATTACAAATTTCATTTTGCAAGAAATATAACGTGGTAAATCAATGTTGTTTGAGGGAAAACACGTGTTTAACATACGGAATGAAATTGGAAAAGGACATGGAATCCGGATACTATGAGGAAACGCAAGTTATAAGAATACCAAAGTGTTATAGAGAGATTAATATATTCAGATACTTGAATATACTAGATTAAGAAGAAATGTGAAATAAATTTTCCATAACACACGATTATAATACACTATTTTGAAACTTTGCTTTGGTTTCTCTACAATAGTGGGGATTTGTTTTTATGTGAAATATGAATCCAGATGATCTTTTAACTTTTTCAAATCTACCATAGATTGTCTTAGGAAAGACAAACATCCATTCCATGAAATGTTAGTCTCTATAATCTTTCTTTTTCAGAAATGAACTTAAAAAGGTAAAATTTTAAGAACAATTTTGATTGATGGAATTGTATGAAGATTTCTTTAAATTAAGTTTTGTATGTATGGGGAGCAATTCAGTTAGCAAGTGCCAAACTTCTCCTCATCTAAACACACAAACAAAGTATGAAGTTGGATTTTTTAATTATATTACAGAGTAAATCAATTTAAGAATTGGTTTGAGAATAATTGAGTAGAAATTGTGAATAATCTATTTGATAAATCAGCCCAGTTCTATAGTGCTCCCATTGCCCTTACCATAAAGCGTACTTGTAACTTAAATTCTATTAGGAGCGCAGATTTTAAGTGTGGCAAGGGAAGTATTTGAGCATCTGAATCCGTTACAGGTTCTTTTGCTCCTTGATATCCAAATATGTGACTTAGAGAATGTATCTAGTTAAGTTCAATTCTCACAATTTTTTGATATTTGTTGAAGAAAATTCTTATATTCCATTTATTAAATTTAATTTATATTGCGGATGATGGGTAACCATTAAAAGTGATAAGTTGTCACTTCAAATGTCCATACTCCTTTCCTTTTGCATAGTTAATAGCTTTCAAGGACGCCAGCACTTTAACTTGGAATACTGAATTGAAAGATTGAAATTTGAACGACAATAACTTTCATTAATCGAATATTTAACAATTATTAAAGCAATTCCTCTTTATGAATTGTACTTTGAATCAATTATATCTAATAAAATACATCAGATGGTTGTAATTTAAATGGTCAATGCAAGTCATACAAAGTGACTATTTTTAAGCCAGACTTAGTGGATGGTGTCTTTATACGTAGGAGCTTTGAAGAAACCTGCAGTAAAATTTCACCAGTGGCACTGGCTTATAGCGAGATACTACAATCTGTGGCATTGTAGTATCTCTGTAAGGAAGATGCGGGTGAGACCGTAGTGTTTATGAGCTGGAAAGTCGCACTTTTTTCATGAATTGAGTGCACATTGCGAAACGTGGAACCATAAAGTTTTAAATACTTATTGTACTGGTGAGGTTAAATACAGTTTTTGATTTTTTCTTTTTTAAATCCTTAATCTCTAGTTATTTTGATCGCTATCTTTGGAGACATTGGTATAACTTTTAGTTACTAGGTGCCAGATGTATGAGAAAGTAATGATAACTATTTATTTGTATACCAATATTTCTTAAAACTTTCTTCATTTTAGATTATTTCCATTTAATGGGTATCTATAAGTTACTTTTTATAGATTTCCTTATGTTTAGTCGAGAATTAAATAAAAACTGTTAAACTAATAAAAGATTTTAGTAGAAATTTAATTTTTTGATCTCTAGATATAGTTATATTGAAGATATTTTGAATATGCTTAGAGCTCTTTAAATCAATCAACGATTGATAAGGGATAGTAAGGTGCAATTTCACTTAATAGATCAAGATTTTCACTATATTGCGGCAAAAATATGAAGAAATATGAGCTTTCTCGTATTTTATAGAATATACAAGCACGATAACTAATAAGAAACATTTATCGGTAGAAAAGTCTAGAAACGTATTATTATCAAATTTGTCGTTTAACAAATTCTATAATAATAAGTTATATCTGGAGCCTGACCAATGCAAAAATTTAAGAATTAATGTTTTTTAATGTGAATAATTAAGTGACAAAATT